>CAJHQP010001902.1:0-99033 GCA_905132765.1 Moricandia arvensis
TTTTGTTATTTTTTTGGTAGGATCAGACGTGGCGTGGGTGACGGTGAACTAAAACACGTGTTTTAAATGCGCTACTTAATTAAATTTTAATATTTGGTATCTGTAACCAGCGAGAGACGAAGAAAGTATAATAAAGAGAGGTTCACATTGTCTCTTCCTCGTCACAAAACTCACTTTCCACATAGAGAAAGAAGGAAACCCTAGTTTTATTTGTTAAAGATTCTCATAGAACAAGGCAGAAGAACAACCTTAACGATGTCGAGTTCTGCTGAGTGTAGGGACTTCTCTGGTCGGAAGCAGAGCTTCTCACAAACATGTAGTCGTTTAAGTCGTTATCTCAAGGAGAAAGGTAGCTTTGGAGATCTGACCTTGGGGATGACATGCAACCCTGACGTTAGTGGTAACTAAACAAACCTTCTCTTTCTCTCTACATGACTTTGGATCTGTTTTTCTGATTCTAGGATTAAATTGTAAACCGGTTACATTTTGACCGGAAATTGAACCGGTTCTACTACTGCATGTCGAGTTTCTATGTTTGGTTAGAATAATCTTTAGCTTTGGATCACTTTTTGCAGGAGTGTTTGCTGTGTCACGTCAGCCAACAATGATGAATCTGTTCCCTTGTGAAGAAGCTTTGTCTCCTCAAGATGTTAAACCGAGTATGGTTCCTCGCCAGTCAAGCTTTTCTTCCTCCTCTTCCTCTGGAGACAAGGAAGATGTTGAGAAGATCATAGAGACTAAGTATGTTTTGTTATCTGCTAACAGCGATAATAATCATTTGATCATATATTGATTCGACTTAACTTTTGTGGGTTTTGTCTTTGGTCTTTGAGCAGATCGGTGAAGGTGGAGTCTCAAGCTTCTGGTCCCTTGACCATATTCTACGGTGGTCAAGTTATGGTGTTTGATGATTTTTCTGCTGAGAAAGCCAAACAAGTCATTGACTTAGCTAACAAAGGAACTGCCAAAAGCTACACAGCTGAACTGAACACAAAGCAGAGTGATTACACTCAAAACTTAGTCAAGAACCATAATGAGATTGCTTCTACTACCCCAAATCCTAGTCCTGCAAAAACTGTAGCAGTACAAGAACCAATACAGACCAACACGTCCTCTTTAGCTTGCGGTATATATATATATCTCAGGCCTCTTTGGTTTTTCTCAGGGCCATATTTGACTAACTTTCTTCTCTGTTTTTTTGATTTGTAGAACTCCCAATTGCTAGAAGAGCATCACTTCATCGCTTCCTGGAGAAGAGAAAGGATAGGTAAGTGCAATTTTTTTTGTGAAAACATCTCCACAATTTATTGTGTTGTTAAAGCAAGTTTCTAAAGATCCAACTCGTGACCTTTTAACAGGATTACATCAAAGGCACCGTACCAGATAGACGGTTCAACCGAAGCATCTTCCAAGCCTAACACATCTTGGCTAGGTTCTCAGTAACCTTGACCATCTCTAAAGATTCTATTGATGCTCCATCGTTTACAGTTCATTATTTATATAAAATTTGATTTTCACGCCTAGGCGTTTTGTTTGTTCACTGCACCATCAGTAATATCTGTTGTATCAAGGTGTTCTTATAGTTTTTTTGTGTGTGTGTTTATGCCATTTTGTCATAAAACCCATCTGCCGATCTCAACATTTGCTTGCAACTTTTGTAAGAAACATCAGTTCTGTTTTTTTTTTTTTTTCTGTTGACGGCTTTAATATCATCGTAGTTTAATTAATATTGCAAGCTAGTTGCAATGAAGTATTTCAGAAGTACTAGTAATTTAGCATTATGAACTATCCAGTAAGGTAGTGGAGTAGATCAGACCGGGCTCTTGGTATGGGCCATGAGAATTGTGGCTCGCGATAGCTTTTTGGTTCGGTCTTGATCTGAAACTAATGTTTGAACGAACAAAACAAATGTTGGATCCGCCCAGATACAACAAGTTGGGCAAAAAGATATATAAACAAATGTGTGTTGAGTTAACAACGGGCCCAGAAACAACAAAGTTGCATTATCTAGGGGCCACGTTGATTAAATACACCAAGAATCAGAATGATGAAAACCTTATTATAGTGTTTCTTCATATCTTTATTTATAAGCTCTACTAACCTGAAACTTAAAGGACGTGGTATCATTTTTCTAAAATAGTATATGCTGTGAATTATCCAAGTTTGGAATTAAGATGAAAGTAAATATGCTGATATATTTACGATATTTTTACAAAAAAAAAATCAATACATTTATCTAATTACTAAAATATTGGTAGTTTAATAGCAGTACAAAATTGATTTTTTTTTTGTGTTCTGATTCATAGAAACTATTCCTTAAATCACTTTTTAATAAATTAACTATAGATCTATACGTAAAACTCTTAATTTACACCAAATTTTTTATAGGAAATTTAAATTTTAATATAAAACATCTCGACTATTAAGCATTTTAAATGCATTGTTAATCAAAATTCTATAAAATTTGTTTTTTAAACATAACCTAACCAAAACTTTTAATCTCTTTAACTATCTTACCTTCTTTTTCTTTGTAGGTAAAATAAAATGATTTTAGCGAAATAAAGTAAAATAGAATGATATCATTAATTTTTTTTTTAAAAATGTATTTCTCTTGAAATTTTGATGCTATACTAAAGTACGAATATCCCGGTGGATACTTTCGATTAGATCTTCTCAAAAACACCTTTTTCTACTACCAGATTAGATCGTTCCTGCTTTGTATAGTGTGAGATCCAACACCCTGTGGACTTTGAGAATTCGAGGGTCTGTTATAGAGATGGGGAGCTCAACGGAGGAGAAAGTGGTGGCTGTGATCCTGGTCGGTGGTCCGACCAAAGGTAAAAACAGTTTAAAGACTTTGCCTTTTGTCTCCTCCGCAAAATATCAATGCTTGTGATGTCTCCTTTGATCTGTAACTAACTCCTTAGATTCAGATTTGTGTGTTTGTCTCTTGATTCATTGTTGTTAAGACAATTCTTGTCCGAATGATTATGTGTGTTTCTGATTCTGTCCGGATCTTGGGATCAACCACAGGTACTAGGTTTCGACCATTGTCACTGAATATTCCGAAGCCTCTGTTTCCTATTGCTGGACAACCTATGGTGCATCACCCTATCTCTGCTTGTAAAAGGGTAACACTTTTTTGACTCTACCCCGATCTTCTCAAACTTCAGATCAATGCATCATGATGGTATCAATCTTTTGTTGTCTGCAGATTCCGAACTTAGCTCAAGTCTACCTTGTTGGATTCTATGAAGAAAGGGAGTTTGCACTTTATGTCTCTGCCATTTCCAATGAACTCAAAGTTCCTGTCAGGTTTTGATTAAACTCTCTCTCTCGTCTTCTTTTGCATCTTAATTATCAGTTTGGCTCATTTATTTAGTAGCTCTCATCTTTGTTTGGGGGTTTCTGCATTATTAGATATCTGCGAGAAGACAAGCCACATGGTTCTGCTGGTGGGCTGTATCACTTTAGAAATCTTATCATGGAAGATAACCCGGTTAGTCTCCATGGATTGTACCACTTTCATGACCAAGTGTTTCTTCTTCTTCACATCTGAGTTCTTGTGTCTACTTCCCTGCAGTCTCATATCTTCCTAATTAACTGTGATGTTTGCTGCAGTTTCCCCTTGCCTGAAATGCTCGGTATGTACTTCTTTTTTGTAAGTCCTGATCTTTTGTGGATTCAAAGATCCTTCTTACTCTAGATAGTTGATACTGTTCAACAGATGCTCATAGGAAATATGGTGGGATTGGAACTCTTCTTGTGATCAAGGTTTGTGATTAAGTACATAAGATTAGTCTTGTTTTTGTTTCTGGTCGATTTTTATCAAAGTTGCTTCTGTGTTTAGGTCTCTCCTGAATCAGCAAGCCAATTTGGAGAGCTGGTTGCAGATCCAGTTACTAATGAGCTGCTTCATTACACTGAGAAACCCGAAACTTTTGTATGTACATATATCACTGAGAAGATGATTCAGATCTTTAGCATCTTCAAATTCTAATGTTTTTATAATCTTGGAATACACAGGTCAGTGACCGTATTAACTGCGGTGTTTATGTATTTACACCTGAAATTTTCACTGCTATAAGAAATGTTTCCTCTCAAAGGAATGATACAGGTAAAATCAGTATCAAAGATCTTACAACATAGTCTATGCTTCCTTCTCTTAGTAGTATACAACATCACTTCTTGTTCCCTTTTGTTTGTCTTAGCGACTCTGAGACGTGTTTCCAGCTATGAAGCTCTTCAACCGGCAACACGGTTGGCCAATAGTCTCTTCACACATAACTGAATAGCCTTTGAACTGAATCATCTTCTTAATATGTTTTCACCCCTTTAAAATAGGATCCCGGCAGATTTTGTAAGACTGGATCAAGACATCCTTTCACCTTTAGCTGGGAAGAAACAGCTGTATACTTACGAGACTATGGATTTCTGGGAGCAAATTAAATCTCCTGGGTATGATTTTGCCTTATCTTTCCACAAATGTGTAGCAGAAACTGAAACAGGGAAAGTGTTATGGCTCTGACTTATGGGTTGACTTTTGTTCAGAATGTCGCTTAGGTGCTCGGAGCTCTATCTTTCCCAGTTCCGGTTAACCTCTCCCCACATGTTGGCTAGTGGTGATGGAACAAAGAGTGCCATAGTGATCGGTGATGTTTACATACACCCTTCTGCAAAAGTACACCCAACTGCAAAGGTAAGTATCCCTCTGGTTTTGTCCCTTGTTAAAGCAACTTATTACAAAGCATTCTGTCTGGTCTATTAACAGATTGGTCCCAATGTCTCAATCTCTGCAAATGCTCGTGTTGGACCGGGTGTCAGGCTTATCAGCTGTATCATCCTTGACGACGTTGAGATCATGGTATGTCATCTTACACATCAATGACTTAAAGAAGAACGGGTAAACTTATCTTGAGGTTGACTCTTCAGTGACTGTTTCCACAGGAAAATGCAGTGGTGACAAACGCAATCGTTGGCTGGAAATCTTCAATCGGGAGATGGTCCCGTGTCCAGGCATGTTTCTCTCTTCTGCTCTTCTTTAAAAGAGTGTAACTCATTCTGTTTATGTCTGGTGTCCTTTACAATCTTGAACCTGAAGTTTTACTCTGTTGATCACAGGCTGAGGGAGTCTACAACTCCAAACTTGGAGTTACAATTCTCGGTAAACTGTTTCTATCCTCATTTCCTTCTCGCTACAGACAGCAAAATATCCTTATAGATAGAAAGCTAATCTGAAATGTAATGGTTTTCAGGAGAGTCGGTTGCAGTTGAAGACGAGGTTGTGGTGACCAGCAGTATTGTTCTTCCAAACAAGACACTCAACGTCAGTGTTCAAGATGAGATCATCTTGTAATTGGAAAAAAGGAACCAACCCAAGGGGAGCTAATACCATCTCCCTCAAGATTCAATGTTTACTAGAGAACTCATACACATGAATCATTTCTGTATAACTTTTCAACTTTGTATCAGATTTTCATCACCCTATACTCAGTCACAGCTACTGTAAAAGGCACTGAAGTTTTGGTCCACGATAATAAAGCACCTATGTAGTTTGGCAGCTTCACTTAACTGGTACAAAGTTTGTATGCTAAGCTGAGATGAATGATAAAAATGGCACCAAAATGGTTAGAAAACTGTTCTAAATCATTTCCGCTTAAGGGTATTGAATACCGTAACATGTCTTTTGTTTCTATGTATATGATTCACAAAGTATGAAATGTTGTTGCCGACATGACAATCTAAACAAACACAAAGACTATTGTTCCTGATGAAACTGAGATGCTAAAAGAAGAGAAAAAACCTATTGACGTTTCATGAAACTCTCCTTATCTCTCTTTCTCCTCGGTCTTTAATCACTATCAAGTCCTTGAAACGATGAAGACAAAGGAAGTGGGTCACCACCACGTTGCTGGAAAGTCACTTCTCCGTTGTTACTACTTGTCTGCTTCTGATACTTCTTCCTGCAACCTGGGCAAGCTCCAGTGTCTTCATTGATCTTATAATAGCAGAAGAGACACATCTTGTACGCGCAAGAACATGGCTTGAAGAGTTGATCCGTTTCATCCATCTTGTTAGCGCAAAGGGGACAGTAATCATCTTTCTTCTGATCAGTCTTTTCTGGTGAAGGTTCTGGCTTTGCAGTAGTACTCTGGCTTGGAACTTCTTCGTCAAAGATGATGAAGGCATCGCTATAATCATCGCTAGAATAGTCAGCTTCTTCCTCCTCTGTGACCTGCTTAGAACAGCAGAAGCAGTCTTCGTCCACACTATATGAATCTTTGTTCTTGAGGACACTCGTTGGGCTACTACTAGCAGAGAGACCAGTCTCAACATAGTCATCACTTCCACTCCAAGGTTGAGCAAACCTGTCGCTGAGTGTTTTGATGTCACGCAAAGAACTCAGCCTAGAGCAGCCATCTTCCTCCTCTTCACCTACGTCATTGGCTCTCTTACCTAACATCATAACAAACAAAGTCATCAAGATTCTTTCACAAGATTGATCAAGAACTGCAAAAGAAAATGAAGTTTCTACGTCGTCATTACATTCGTGATTCCATTGCATGCGACGAGCATCATCAATCTTCCACTGTTTCAGCTTCCTTAACCAGTTCGCCTGCAAACACGATCATATATACAACCATGACGATCTTGAACAAGTTTTTTCCCTAGAAACTAGCCATAATCACGATGAAACTAGCCACACGCACAAAGGGCATAATCACACGCATGCATGCATACTCAATACGAGAAAAGAATGGATACGCATCGAGTGGGAAAGCTCACGTTTCGTTTCTTCAAGAAAGCTCTTGTGATCGGGGAGCCATGAAAGAGTTGAGAGTCTGTGATCGAATCAGAAACCATGACTATCTTCTCTTCTTTGGAGCAGAGAAAGAAGAAGAAGAACACCGACGCTGCACACAGTGTAGTGTTGTTGAAGAATAAGCAAACCCTAATCCGAGAAAGAGAGAGAGAGAGCTGCTCTGTTACGACGTTCCTCTTGTGTTTCTCTCTCAGTCTCACGAAGAACCCAAGCCTCTGTGTGTTTATAGACTCGTTTGTTAAACGAGTCGCTGGAGTGTGAGTTTTATATTTGCTTTTACCCCTACCGGTTAAACCTTTCTTTCACTGCAAGGCAATTAATGAGTTTTTCCATTATTATTTTTCTTGCATGTGTTATTCCATTATCAGTAGTACTATCTACTCTATTAATTTAGAGTCATACTTTATATCTACTATAGACAAATCTTAGTAACCCCATATGATTACATTTAATATGACATAATAATTATTTTTATATAACAAATCTATTGAGGAAAAAAAACTTTAATTTTATTCTCAATTATAATAAAATCTGTTAAAAAAATCTAACAAATTTTATTAAAATTTTTAAATATTTTTTATAAAATAATGCAATAATTAATTTCGTAAGTAGTAATATAATAGTATTATACAATAATGTTAATTAAATTTTATTATAAAAATATAAAAATCTAACAAAATCTTATTAATTTTGTTATATTTTTATAAAATAATGCAATAATTAATTTCACAATTACTAATATAATATTAATTATTTATTTATTATAAAAAGAAAAAATAAATTTGTTTTTATAAATTGCATAATTATAGTGTATATTATATTTAAATAGAAGTCATCTCATAGTACGTCACTATCTCCAAATCTACCTTATTATACACCAATGACCCACTGGTCTGAGTTTAAACTGGAACACAACAACTCCACCCATAATAAAAGGAAAAAAAACTTGTTATTCTGCAAGATTCTTCTTCTCCTCTCTCTATCTTTCTCATGTTTGTATTTGTTTTCTGATTTAGGAGACGTCACATACAAGTTACTCATTCAAATTGGTAAAAAAGGAGAAAGGAAAGCTTCATGTTAGTGCTTCATCCAAATTGCTTCACACACTACACTTAGGTATCCCCTTTGTGTGCATAAAAGTAATGGTGGGTTTAGTTTCTAACCATGTTAGTGCCTTTTCTGTTCCTGTTGTCTTCCATTACTATGGGTATATAGTTCTTCCAAAACTATGTGTAAACATTAAAAAAAAAAAATCCTATAAATCTCTAATATTCTTAGTGACTAAAACGTTTTAGATTTGATCCATAAATTATATATAACATGTATTACAATATATGAACATTGATTCACATATCGTTTAATATAAGGAAACAAAAGAAAACTATAGTTTTAACAGATTCTTACTGCTAAGAACATTGACTTGACAAACAAGCCATCTTTGTTTTGTTTTACAATATACCACATGGTTTTGTGTAGAACCGATCATCACATGGTAGATCATACTCTTGGAGTACTCATGTCTCCATCCTCTGCTTCTACTATCTCATTAGGGTAAACCTGCAAGTTAAACATGAGTATGTGAACTTTCTTCTTTTAGTAAGTTTAGATAGGGACATAACAAAAAGAAGTTAACCTGGTGGCCTTTGTCTGGGCTAAGACTCGCTGGACGGACTCTAAGCTCCCCTCTGCTCGTGGTTAACTCGTCCAAGATCTCAGCGTCACACTCTAGGACGTCTCTCATCGAGCCAGTTGACTTTAAAAACAATGTTAACTCCGGATTAAGACAGAACTCTGGTAATAAAAATGCAGAAAAAGGTATGATATAGACATAGACTCACCCGGAAAGACAGCTCGAGAGGGTTCCTAGGAGTTCCAGGGATCTCCTCGTACTCAGAGGCATCAAGTTCTCGGAGATGCGCCGGTTTAAAGAGCTTCGGGAGAAGGTACTGTCTGATGGCTATTAAGAGAAAGAAAGGTATCGGAAACATGATTCCGGCCACCGGAATCCACGTCACTCCGTAGCACAGACCAAAGTAGAGTATCTGCATTATTGTGAACGCAGCCATTGTCTTAAAAGGAACCTTCTCCACGAACGACGCGTGTGCTCCCTCCAAGACCCTATCAACAACATTCATCAAGTGATCATGCTTTAAAACAGAGTAAAACAGGACAAAACAGAGTAAAACAGGGCAAAACAGAGCAAAACAGGGCAAAACAGGGCAAAACAGAGCAAAACAGAGCAGATACTTGAATCTCCGGCTTGGTGGGACGAAGAGAAGCACTGTTCGTTCAAAGAACTGATTCCCTGGGAGACTATCGATAGCCATGTAAGCGAAGTATCCCCATAAGATAGAAGATGGTATGAGTTTAATGGCAGGTATAGCCAACACTGCTCCTGCCACTAGCAGTGACTGTAACAGGTTGCTCACTCTCTGCTCGTTGACTCTAACAGGCAAGAAAGCGTCAAGGTGCTTCTCTGGATCGAAACCACCCTCCTCGCTACTCTCTCCTTCTTCGTCAGTTTTCTTCATCACTGCGTCTTTCAAATCTTGCAGCTCCATTACGTGTGTTGTGCTTGTGTGAACCTATAGATTAAACAACACCTTGGTTTAAGATCATGAATCTTGAAACTTTACTTATGGTATTGAGTCTGATTACGTACAAGTGGGCTTTTGTCCATCTCTATGAAGACTTCTTGCATGTTCTCGTATACTTGAGAGGAACTTGCTCTCTTTCTCATGCTTTCTTTAGCTGTCATCACCATCTTCCTCCGTATTAACTGAACAAAAGAAACCTCCAAAGTCACAAATGGTTCACCAAGAAGACCAGCTTGGTCTGAAGATAGTACTAAACCTGTCGTTTGAGAACAGCTAGGCTTTTGGTATGCATAGGAGACTGAGGAAGGACTCCATTAGAAGGAGGCAGGCCGAGCAATCCGCAGACCAAAACCTACACAGTTTTGGACATGTTAACCAGAGGTTCAAATGTTGTAAAGGGTTCAAGAATATGATTACCATGAAACCTAACAAGAGGACATCGTAATGATAAGCAGAAGGGTTCTTGAGGTTGAACTCCTTCTGTTGCGCGAGCTGCGCGACAACGCTGTGGTCAAAGAAGTAGAGTCCTGCAATCATCAAAGCGGGTATAAACCCCGCAAAGATATAGGCAGGAGGGACCTTTCCCATGTCCTGTACAGAACCAAAAACAGGTCTCAGAGAGGAGTTTAGATGATGAATCAAGAAGATCTTTTAAAGGTGTATAGAGTGAATTTTTTTGTGACCTTGATGACAGTCCAGTGTCCTAAAGAAGCAGAGTCCCATGGAAGAGGACTAGTGAGTCTTCTGGGGATACCAGAGGGGAGTTTTGATGGCGTACTAAAAGACAAAGCTGTCCAAACCACAACCATCAGAGGAACTCCATAGTCTGCGATGAAGTTTCTGCACCATCCTTTTAAAACAAATAGAGTTTTAAGGATTTTGACACAGGAACGGTGACCTAACCATGACAATATATAGATCTCTCTTAGTCTTACCTGTTCCATATCGCGAAGACCTAGCTTTTCTGCTCTTCAAAGCTGTGTAGAGAAGGCCAAAGGTGAAAATGAGGCCGAGAAGTCCGTTTGTGTAGAGCCACTGGAACTGATACTTCTCAAGTGTTGAGTCCTCATGTTCTGGCATCTTAAATTCGCTCACCATTCCCTACCGATTTTCATTTTTAAACATCTCATATGTTATTTTCATAAGGTGCAATTTTGTATTATTCCCCTACTGATTCTCTTAGAATTATCTATTAGAAACATTAAAAGTCGGTAAAAAATCTTAACATGTTTACCAAAAAAAGTTTTTTAAATATTTTTTTGACAACTAGTGTTACTATTATCCAGTGTTTTTAAAACTAAATCGATCTGGTGTTCAATTTTAAATTGGTCATATAACCGAATTGGGTCTAATAACTAGTTCCACCAACCAGTCACATAATCAGATTACATTTAAAAATTATTCAACTGAAAAAAACACTAAAACTATTTAAAGTCAATAAAATTTAGTTAAAATTTTTCATTATATTATATTTAATATTTTTTATATTCTAGTTATGTATTATATCTACTAAAATTATTTTTAAATTTATATATTAAAATTTAATATATATATATATATATATATATATATATAATTTGATAACTAGGTTTGATAAGGTAGAACCATATTGAACCTTGTCCCAAATAATTATTTAGTTTATCCCCGGTTTTAAAAACATTGTTGTTATCCAAAATACATAAAACCAAAAGCCAAAACCATTCAAAAATTACAAACAATGGCCAATACATAATATATACGTGATTGTTGTTTTATTTAATATACCATTTTATATATTAATACCATCTCAATCTAATGGTTGTTGAAGTACCTTTATGGTTTGCTGGATGAATAAAAGGGCGATCAACATGCCAAAAAGCTCACCAGCGATCCTCGTGAATCGGTTAATGATATCAGCTACGTTGAATATCGCAATTACAACCAGTAACAAAGCCGTCCACACACATACCCTTTCAATTATTATATAACACCCAACAAAACCATAACTATAATCTATAAAGTGAAATAAAAACATTAAAAATATATGGAAAGAGTTTTTTGTTTGTTAGTACCAAGCAGCCCAAGCTAAGAAGAGTTCTTTGCCAAGTTCTGGTCTTCCTTTAGCGAAGTGGTACAAGTAAACATACATTAAGACAGTTGGTTCTGCTACTCCAAGTATCAACAGTGGTTGTCCTCCTAGTATCGAGTGTATCACTCCACATAACGCTGTTGATGCTAACGTTTCCACTGGGCTTAACATTCCATCTATACATAAAATTAAAAACAAATTTTAAAAATGGATCAAAACGTTTTAAAAGTCAAAACGTTTGCAAAGTGCAACTTGTAGACCTTTTTGTTGCATGTGAACACAAACCGTGACTAATAAAAAAGATCATAGCTACTTAAAAGACCTTTTGTTTTAACGTGAACACAAACAAACCGTGAGTAAAAATCAAAGCTGACCTGTGTCACGGCTGAGTTGCTCGCCAAAGGCAATAACTGGAAGTGCAGAGGCGAAGAAAATATATGTGGTCGGAGCTAGAATCCTGTAAAAAAATATTGTTTAATCTCGTGTCAATTTGACCCCAAAAAAAAAAAAAAAAATCTCTTGTGTCAATAAAAATTTAATAATGATAATTAAGTGAAACCGAACCAAAGTACCCGAAACCAGAACAAAGACCAGAGACCCAGTCATGCTTGTAACACAAGGCTCTTCCTCTGAGATCTGCTATGATACCTCGAAATGGTCTCTTCGTGCTTCCCACTCTTTCTTCCTCCATCTTTTAAAATCACTGAGACTCTCCACAACTCGTTGCTTTCTTTCAGATTTTCTCCTTTAGCCTGGCCTCGCCTTTTTTATAATCTAACCACAAACAAGAACCTATCATATATATATATAACATATTATTTGTTGTTTGGCAAAAGAAAAACATAATATTTTTATTATTATTATCATGTACCATATGTCAATGACTCAATTCTTGCATTTAACTAATGCAAATCAATATTCATATATACTCTCTATATTTATTAATATATGATGTTATGACTTAATGCACGAAAATTAAAGAAGTTATATTTTTCTTTCATTTTTAAAGATATAATTTTAAAATTATTCAACCAATTACAAAAAAAAGACAGTAAAATTTTATTACATTTTTCAATAAAATTATATTAATTTTAAAACTTCAAAACATATTATATTTTGAAACAACATAAATCTTCTAAAACATCATATAATTTGAAACGGAGAGAATATAATCTTTTGCAAAAAATTCTAATGTTCTTTTCTTATAAGAATAACATTATAGCCTTTATATCCATTTAAAAATAGAAAGAAAGAAAATTGGAGCTTAGCAGCAATGTCAAATTGTTTTCCTTTTTATGGAAATAAGAAGAAAAAAAGCGATGTGCCCATCTCAATCGGAGAAACACTATACAATGCACAGAAGAAAGAAAAGAAAGCAAAAAGGAATAGGGTTTTTTCTATTTATGAAACGGATCTAGTTTGAGAAATCCAGAAATGCATATGTACAAAAATAGAAACCGAATCCAACTTCTTTAAATCAACTTCTTTTGGTGGATCAAAATAAAAATCAAATAGTATAAAACTTTCTTTTGGTTTTTGTACATATCAAGATTAACAGTTTCATAAACAAAAAAAATCAGAAGAAGTTGGATTAATTAAACAAAGAGAGTTAATATTCAGAAGTTGAAACAAGTTAACTCGAGAGCATAGAGAGCAAGACTTACCGGAGGCGACAGTGTATCTGAGTTATGTAAAGGATGGCTTATAGGTCAAATAGGCAACGGTCTTTCTACTCTATATAGGCGCAGAGACACTGGCCTACTTACACACACGTATTTTGATGGGCCCCTACTGGCAGGTGTCAGTTTTTGAATGGTTGATTCTTCCATGCTTGATGTTGACGTCTTCTTTTAACTCTCTGACTTTTATTTTCCTAGGATACTGTGACCATTCAGATATCAGTTCCTCGATATATGTTTTTTCCTCTAAATAATCATTTTTTTTTGGTAATCCTAAATAATCATTTTATTAGTAGTACTATTTTAGAAATTGACTATTGATAGGATAGTCATTGTATTTAATTTTTTTTATGTTTTATGCTTTGGTCGTTTGGTGATAAGAAAAACAAATTAAGACTAGTTTTCTTGTGATTTATGATAATTTTGCAAATATATATTCAGCTATAGAATCTTTTGTATACTTTGGACTTTTTTTAGCCGTCACCTTGACGTTGACGCCGTTTGTTGCTGTAGACAGTCTGTTTTTTCTTTTTGCTAATTTTTGTTTGTTATTTTCTCAAATAAATGAAATGATTTTTTAATATAATACAAGAAGACTTAAAAAAATAAAAAGTCTTCTTGTATTATGTTAAAAAGACTTCATTCCAATTAATTTGTTTTGTTTTCCTCGAAACTTCTTAAAAACAATATCTTTCTTTTAATTTTATTTCCTTCATTTTTATATATTGAATAGACGAGGTTTTCCGATTCAAAACTAATATAACCAAATAGAACCCACACGTTTGTTTATAATTTTAAGAAGAGAAACGATATTTCGCAGCTCACCAGATTGCCAAGTTGCATGGTGTTCAAGCCTTCAGGTGCCATATGGTTTTGATTTGTCATTTTCCAAAAAACAAATATTAAAAAGTTAGTAGAATTAAATTTCATCGTTCAATATACACATATTCAAAGGACAAATCTCTCAAATAACACATTTTTAAGTTTTTATCACAAAAATAATATTTAAAAACAAAAATGACCAAACTAGACCATTTTATTTTTTTTAAATTAATATTTTTTATTTATTTTTTCAATTTTAAACCTCACCCCCAAAATCCCATCCCATAACTCTAAACCCTAAGTCTAGATTAGTTAACTCAAGGGGTATAAACGTATATTTACCCCCAAAACTTTATCATATAAAAGTTATTTTTATCATTTTTTTCTTTAAAAGTTATGTTTATGACAAAAAAAATTTTAGTTTTATCTTAGGGTATTTCTCTTCGAATTATGTAATATTCAAATATTTTTAAATTATACTTGTATCGTACATATTATAAGTATCATTTGTTTTTTTTTTTAAATATCGTCCTTTCTAAATTATGCAAGAAAGCAAAACATAAAATGTTTTACGTTAGTTTCAAGAAAACCCCTTGTCTCATTCTCACTGCAAGAAATTTGCATTCCAGTTGACATACACATACCCATTTACTGATCATAATATGGGAAAAGAATATAAAATGGTGAGCCATAATCTAATTTTGGTTTTGTGAAATGATATTCAACACATAATTGAATGCGTTGAAAACAAAATATGGCTTTTAAACCCATATTGAAAGATCTCAGTAAAGTTTAGCATTCTTTAAGATGTATAGAGCTACATGACATACTGAACAAACTTATCGAGTGTTATCAAAAATTAAAGAACTTGAAAACTGAAATAATTAAGTGGGATAATTATAACATGCACATGGGTGGTAGATCGTATCATTTAAAAAAAAACGAATAATAAGAACTAAATAATGGGATGATCAAATGCACATGGGTTATACTCGAGACTACGTTTTAAAGCTTAAACGTCGTACCATGATGATATCCTTTGCATCAAGACACTCAAATTAGTACCATGAGACCATATGGAGTATCATTTTTTTATATTGATGAATCATTAAACATGCTAACCGGTGTTTATAAAATTTTAATGCCGCCGACTACTAATCTAAACCACAAATTTATAATTTTTCGTCTTGAATCATATATAGCCAAATGTTATCACGCAACTCTTCACTCCTTGCGTCATTTGGGAGCGAACCAAATTTGTTTATATTTGGGCAGTTGAACAACTCAACTATGTAGTGTTAATAATCTCAAGTGATAAAATGAATCAATTTGAAGTTACAGGGCCATGTTATCACTAGTAATATAATGGAACATGCAAAAACAAGTTATGACTTCACGGTTTTAAACCTAAATCAAAGATCTGATTAAAGTTTTGTCATCTATAAAATGTATAGTGCTAACATGACATGCCAAACGAACTATAAACTATCGGGTGTTATTAAATGTAAATATATAGAACTGAATCATGAAATAACTAAGTGGGATAAGATTATATAAATTTAAAAGTAATCATAAAACATAAAAAAAATAAAAATTTGAGCAATGAAACAATTAAGTGAGATAATTACAAGCACATGGGACCCTGGTTGAGATCACATCATTTAATTTTCAAAAACAAAGAAAATTCAGCGTTGATAAGTACTTGAGATTCTAGTTAAACGCCGTACCATGAGACCATATGTATAACACTTTTGTTTTGTTTTGAGACATTATGAATACTATCATTTTAAAATTGCGAAAATCGTGGCTTCAAACACTCAGAACATCATAATCATATAGAAAACACATGCTACATTGAAATAAAAAATGTTAAATTTTGTCGACAACGGCTGTATAGGGCCCGTACCATGATATCACTTGTATATCAATTTTCTCTCTCGTGTAATTGTTAACGATAATTATTTAATTAGTCTGACCTTTTGATTAAACTTATGAGTTAGTTGAAGCTCTCACGTAACCCTCCTCACCTAATTTTATAAATAAAATCATCTTTTGAGAATATGCATTGTTGAATCTCAAGTGATAAATGGATTAATTTGATTTTGTGGGGTCTTAATTATATTAAAATACGAAAGGTCTAATGTCTCTTTATATATCTCTTGAGAGTAACCACTAACCACGATCGTCGTCTCCGTATGTTCTTGTCTCCGTTTAGGCCATATATAAAGAGTTTGTTCCTTTTGTCATTTCGTACCGTTCAAACAACTTCGATTCGCTGGGCCCTTAACGCATTTATAAATATATAAACTGAATTTTGACCCGTTCTACCCTTAAAAGGACGGATATGTTTTTTTTATATATTAAAATTTATATATAACTAAAATTATTTTGATTTCTATTTTTAAAAAATCAAAAATATATTGATTACCTTTTTTTAAAAAAAATATAACATATTCTAATTACTATATTTTGTTGAAATTGTTATATTTAGGTAAGATATTAAAAATTATGGATGTAAATGGATTGTTAAATAATATAGATATTATAAATATCTATTTTTAATTTAATGGTATCATAAATTATGTAATACACTAACAAATTTGAAATATTCCAAAAGTTAAATGACAACTTTTAATGATAAATAAATTTAAGATTCTATTTTAATATAGTAGATAGGTTTGACATTTTTCCAGGAAAGGTCCCATTTCTTTTAAAATTTAAATATAGGCCGAAAATGGGCTATTTTAAAAAAACAAATGAGATGAGGCCCATTAAAGCTAAAAGTTGAAAATTACAAGCCTTGTTTATATATTTCCAAGTCCAAGTTGAATATAGAGCCTTAGGAGGCGTTATTGGTTCATGTACTTTAGAGTATTTAGAAATCCATATAATATTTACAAATCAATGTAAAATATATTGATTTTCAAATCTAACATATAAATTTGTATTTGTATTTACAAATCCGGAGGTTTTCCCTCGGATTTGAGTCTTTGTATTTTTAACAAAGAAATCCATGCAAATCCGTTATGAAATCAAATTCATTAGTAATTTCGAATGATTGAATAACACCTAATTTAAATTAGAGTTTATAAATCATGAAACCAATAACACATGATTTCAATATGAATTTTAAAATCATAGAACCAATAACATTTGATTTAGTTTAGATTTTCAAATCCATTAAAATGCAAGAACCAATAACCCCACTTTAAAAATCTTTAGAAAATTCAAAACTGATAGAAAATTGAGGCCTTGAAAGTACTATTTAGTGTTTATACAACCCATAAAGTAAACCATATTTGTATTTGGTTTAGCAGTGAGTTTAGTGTTCAAACTTTGCATATTGCTTTCAACCCATCCAAGTTTGTAGAGGAGTATCATTACAAGTCCAACATAAGTCTACTGTAATGTCCTAAGTCTATGTATTTAGGGTTTTATGCAAACTAATTAGTATAAATATGTACCTTATGGGAACTTCCAATATAACTTTTGGGAGTTGATTTCAAGCAATTTTCTTTTTATCTTTGATGAAATTAATCTATACTTTTACCTCTTGATTTACCTTTTGATGACAATTGTGAGCGATTGGTTAGATTGTTGCTATAAAAATTAAATAAGAAAATGATAAAAAGAAGATATTTCTATAACAATATTTTTTTGTTTTAGAAAATAAATTTCTACATCTATTTTTTTTTTCCTTTTTGGTTTTAACTTTAAAATATACTTAAAGCATGATTGATGATAATTTATATGATTGTGGATAGATATTAGACATAAAACCATTACTTACATCCGAACCAATCACCCCAATCTACTTTACTTTCTCTTTTGTGTTCTGATAAAGTTTATTAGAGTTACTTCATTTTGTTTAATAAGGCTGTAATAAGCTAGAATCCTCTTCTACAGAAACTTATTACAAAAAGAGTTGTACAACAAATGTTTTTAGTTGTGTTTGGTTTACAGAGGGGAAAGAATCAATCAGCTTCTTGAAGTCCATCCAAAACAACAGACCCAACCAACAAAACAACACCTCCAAGAGCAAGAGCACCAGCCAAAACCGCTTGAGCAACCACCAGAGTAGTTGAGTCATCGGGAATCACCACTATCGCTACAATAGCAGCCGTCAGAACCGGTAGTGCAGCCGAGGCCAAGACCGCTGGAGATGTACTTGCTAAAGTTTCAAGGAGACTGAGAAGACCTAACTCCTCGGCTTTGGAGAAGACACCAAGCTTCTCAAGTGATGACAACGTGACTCCCAAGTCCTCAGCTTTTGAGAGCAAGCCAGATTTCTCAACGTTGCTCAGCACTTTACGCTTCTCTAGCTTCTTGAAAACGTCGACGTTTACTTCTTCACTCCCTTCGAAGAATAGTCCCGCTCCGTACCATTGTTTCTTCCACTTGGGATCATACTTGTTCACCTTTTATCCAATAATCACAATTACACAAATTAAAATAAACTTATATATAAAACGCTTAAAGATTACTAAGTCTCGAGAATATTTAAAGAGTGTTCATGTTTACGTAGATATAACAGAGTACTCTGTAGTTTCTATCATCAGACCCAGTAGTAAAGGTTCATACTTTATACAGTTTTGTATTAAGTGGCTCGTGATAGAGATGAGTAAGAGAGTTACCTTTTTCTGGGGAGCCATTGAGACGACGGAGAAGGTTGCTGGTGATTTCACGGCGGAGTATGACCGGCGAAAGCGAGGGAGAACGGGATTGGAGAGAAACTGTGTTCGCGGGTGAGCCGCTGGAGATGATATGGGAGCGTTGACAGCCATTGGAGGAAGATGGAAGCTATGGAAAAAAAAAAGAAAAAAAAAACAATCTATGGAGATTGTCTTCGTGTGTTGTTTCGCCGTTCGGACACTATCTCAAATCTCTAGACAGAGAAACTGCCACGTCGGATGATGTCTTTGTGGTTTCAGCCAATCATATTCGTTAGCGCTTTATCTTTGGTTTTCACTTGTTTTAGATCATCAAGGCTTCGGGATTAATTTCAATTCGGTTCCGTTCGGTTTAATTTTTCTAATTTCTTCAAATATAAAAATAAAACTGTTAAAATATTATGACAATGATTAATTTCAGTTACGGTTCTATTTGGTTTTTGGTTTGGTTTCAGTTCTTCTAATTTTTTGAGTATAATTTACTTCGGGTTTTGGTTCAATTCAGACAACAATATTGGACACTGGTTAATGACCCAAACAATCAAATCCATTAACACCAGGTCTATGGTAGTGATAAAATTCAATTAATAATCATAAAAGGCCCAGCCTAGTTACAACCAAGAAAGACTCGATCCATTAACAATAATAAAAAGCCTATATAATAACTTATACAAATGATTCTTTCTAGTTACAAAGATACTGACAAAATGACAACACTGACACTGATTTTAACTGTAACACCATATTCCCCCATACAATACAGTGAAATACTTAAGTTGTTGACATGTTGTTGCTCTTCTTCAATTAATCCTCTGCAGAGTTGTTGTTCCCTTATATTCAATTGACTTGGTAAACTACAAAAAAAACAACACAAAGGACTCAAAACTTAGGCTTTTGGAAACAAAACAAGAACAATGTTAGGTTACATTATGGTAAACAACTCGCACCTGAGATATCTTAAGATCAAGCTCATTCCACTCTGAGGTTGGTTTGCTTCCTGCTACTATCCCTGTCCCCGCATAGATCAGTGCTCCAAGACCCTATAACAATTCAAAAAACGATTTAGATATATGTTTGCCAAAACTTAGATATTTTTTTGCTTGGGAGAAGCTTCACCTTTTCGACTAGAGCTGATCTGATCCCAACTGCAAATTCACTCTCCTGTCCACCAAAAAACCCAATAGGTCCAGCGTACATTCCTCTATCAAATGATTCTGCGAGAGGTGAAATGTTTGAGTAAGCATAAACATCTATAGCTACAAGGAGATAGTTGAAACAAGGAAAGAAAAGACAAATATATTACCTATTTTCTTAATTAAAAGTCTGGCTTCTTCAGCTGGAAGCCCACAAACAGCTGGAGTTGGATGCAGAGCAGCCAAGATGTCAAACTGTAGATAAAACATAAGACAAAAGTGTCAACCCTTAACTTCAAACGATGTAGATGATCATGTGATGTAATATTATTTATCTCACCTCATCATCTTCCCTCCTAAGCCTGCCAGCTAATTGAGAATACAGGTGCTGCACTCTTGCAAGCTTCCTCACAGTTTTTTGGGGCTTCACAACTACCTTGTCACATATAGACTGCATAACAGAAGAGAGGATGATAAGAACACGTGTCAATCATAATTGCTGTAACAGCCCACTACGCAAAAGGATTGAAAGCTGCAGAACAACAAGATTGAACTTACGTTTAACTTTTCTTTTATATTCTCTCGTACAATAGAGAACTCAAGGTCGTCCTTCAGGCTGCAGCATTTTAGCATATCACGTCAGTATGTGTTTCCGAAAGTTTTAATGGATGAAACTGGGGAAATGGATTCTATAATTGTTCGAGATAATAAAGTAAAAATGACCTGGTTCGTAAGTCATGCTCTATCTCCATATCACGAGCCTTTGAAGTACCTCGAGGCCTAGTTGCAGCCAAAGCTTCACTGCATACACCTAAGTGATTCCTTTGGAAAAGTCTCTCAGGCTATTTCACAAAGAAGTGTGTCAACATCACTTGTTTCTTCCAGATATATTAAATAAAATAGAATGTAGTACAAACAGACTACTTATAACCTACCGTGTTCCCGATAAAAGCTGGTGCACCTGGTGGCTGAAGACAGAACTGATACGCATCATGCCCTTCACTCTGTAACTGTGCAAGCCAAACGATGGGATCAATGTCGGTATCTGTTATAATTCTGCTGTTGCGAGCAAGTACAACCTGGTTTTGCCAACAAAAAACATAAAACATCAGTTAAGTGGACACCATAATA
This sequence comes from Moricandia arvensis, assembly GCA_905132765.1. Taxonomy (NCBI): domain Eukaryota; kingdom Viridiplantae; phylum Streptophyta; class Magnoliopsida; order Brassicales; family Brassicaceae; genus Moricandia; species Moricandia arvensis. Next base: position 20,924 of record CAJHQP010001902.1, read on the forward strand.
GTGTAAGAATATGTACACTACAGACATGGTCAGCAAAACTACCTTGCTAAGAGATGAACTCTTCTGCTTAATCATCTCCAAGGCCTTCTCTACAGCAGGGTAATACGCCCCTTCTGTAGGAACATGATTCTTGCTAAGAACAGATACTCCTAGAGACTCCCTCCGTAACCTCATCACAACAGAAGAAACCTGCCACAAACAAACCTCTCGTTACTACAAAAGACCATCCACTAACTTAAACCAGATTGGGAATAGAAAAAGTCATCTTATGGTTAACCTGAAGCATAGTCTCCTGAAGTGCTTCAATAGCATTCTCCAGCGTCCAAGAGAGTTCATCATCCCAAGCAAGAGTCGCAGCCAACATTGAGCTTCCCCCAAACTCATTAAACTCAACCTATTCATGTAAGAACCCAAATAGTCAAACAAACAAGTCTCGTCCTTTATACACTCTCTTAAACCAAAAATCAAAACTTGAAGGTACCTGAGGCACTGCGAAGTAAAAAGCACCAAAGGGTTCCCACTCAACAGAGATCTTCCCGTGAGGATCAAACCTCATGCCACCATAGGCACGAATCAAAGGTGACGTAGACGACAGAAACCTTCACAATTGTTTCAACCACTCGACAATCAGATAACATAGAAGCGAAACGAAGACGAAAGCTTCGATCTTTAGTTACCTTCTGATGGATCTCCAGTCATCGTGAGAGAATGGGTCTAGGTCACGGAAGAACACTGCTGAACCGATCCCAGCGACGCTAACCAGATCACGATCTGATGAGTCTCCGTTACCGTTACCGTTACCGTCATCGCTTGATAAGTCGAGGAGGAGATCGGGACGGCCAACGTCGCTGCGGCGAGAGAAGAAGCAGCGAGGGTGAGTCTCGTTCTGGGCTTGGAGCCAATCGATTGCTCCGATTTGCTGGTTAATTGGTACCTAAACCGAACCAAACCGAAATTAAAAATTGCGCGGGTAAATGGTTGGGTCTGTACCGTCTGTTAATGAGTGAGTGATGATTGGCCCGCTTTTCCAGACATTTTTTATTCTTTTTGTTTTTGTCTCACAACCTCAATCATTATTCAATTATTTTTTTCTTGGTTAATATCTATAGACACTAGTATTTAACATTGATCATCAAATCTAATTAAACAGTGTTTAGAACGTTCATTAATCTTTGGAGGTCTTTTTTTTCTATTTTCTCGAATGTTTTATGTTTGTTAATTTGAATTTTTAGGTCAAAGCTGATTTTGGTCAACGTTAAATTGATTAGGAGAAAGATTATCAACTTTTGAGGTCCATGTAGGATGTCCAAAGACGTCTAGTTAGGTTGACTATCAGATTCTCGTACGACCTATATTTTGAGTAAACCAGTAGTAATCATATTATATTAGTCATAGGTTCTTTCTTGTTGATTATTAGTCATGGCTTTGAAATGTTTTTTTCTTTAAATACGTTTTTATGATTAAAAAACCAAAACTACTATTTGTAACATTGAAGTAAGTGGGAAAAGCCATTTGGCCATTATAAAAAAATTATTGTATTCTGTTTTATACAAAAATTTTGTTTTCACTTTTCATTAAAGTTTACATTAAAATAATCTAGGTCATTCGTTTAATAATTAAGCACTATTTTAAACACTGACCCACAATTAAGGTATTATCCGTAAGTGGTACGTACGTTTTAAAATAATTTCGGTAACATAAACGAAAGGTATAGTGTTATAGATATGTTCTCTTGTGTTTAGTTTTTTTAATTGATTAAATGTTTTTTTTTTCTTAAGAAGTACAAAAAAATATAAATAATTAGACTATATTAGAAAAATATAAACTTCAATGATTAGACATAAAGATACGGCAAGGAAACTAACTAGAGAACGATATCATCATCACAAGCCAATCGTAAACCACCACGTGGCGTGATGTCTTGAGAAACAAGAAGAGAGTAGTCATGTACCTGTAACCGTACGACGCCGGATGAGAACGGTGGAGGTTGAGACTTGAGCTCAGAGACGGCGGAGACTAGACTCTCAGTGGCGGATGTTAGAGACAAAACTGACGTCATAGTCCTTGTCTCAACTGTACCAAGTGGCGTCTTGAAATCACCTTCGCATCCATTCATAGACATGGAACACGACATAAACGTGCGGGAGAGTAATCTGGTGCATGGGACATGAGAGTTACAAGTTCGAGAGATGGTTATGGAGCTGTGTTTCTTAGTGTTTGTGCCAAGAAAACGAGAGGAGAGATGAAGTGAGGCCATTGGAGATTGCTTTTTAAAATTGTTTTTGTTTGATTTGTAAGTTGATGTTTGTAGTAAGAGACTAGAGATTTGAGGAATGGGTTATGGTAGGGTTGTGTCTTAAATAGACGTGATGGGGTTTAGTTGGGACCCATTAAAATTAAAAGATTCATTTCACCTTCCCACTTAAATTTCTCTGAATTTCTTGTTGTGTTTAAGTAAACTACTCAGAAATTTTCCATTTTTATACTAATTTTCCTTGCTTCTATCTTTGTATATTCAAAGAACAACTTTCTCATTGTTAGTCTACCCTTGCTACTTCATAAACAAGTTGTTTAGTTGGAAAAAAAACATTTGAATGTTTTATGGTTATGGAGTATAAAGTTCTAAACAAAATAAACAAATAAACTATAGATGATTAAATATGTCAAATCAGCTCATTCAAAAACTTTTTTGTCATATCATTTTTTTCAAGTTTTTTAAAATTGATGAATAACGATTTCTCCGATCCATTGTTATTATTGAACTAATAAGTTTTTCAAGACTTTTATGCTTTAAGGTTTTCAAGGGTTATTAATCATAAAAAATGTTTTTTTTTATTAGCTTGAAGTATCTCAAATCTATGGAGTGTCTGGACTAATCTCTAATAAGATATTCAATCTACATATATTTCCTCTTTCTGAATTTAAATAATGTTAAAAACATAATTTTATTCACATGACTACATATGTTTAGTATTGTGAAATTGATTCGAACCTGAATTACTTAATTTCTCAAAGCCCGTCACTCAATATATCTCCTATGTGGTTAGAAAGAAAACATGTTTTGTTGCAGGAGAAGAAAAAGAATAAATAGAGATATGACTTATGATTTGAAAAATCATAATCTTGCACTCTAAGCACTTACACAGCAAGTTAGAATAATTTTTTTTTTGATAAAAAAAGCAAGTTAGAATAACTTAAACTTAAAAATATTGACTGACAAAAAGTAAATCAGCCAGTTTGTCATTTACCTACATATATAATTTAATGTTGCTTATCAGCTATCTGATCTGATTCCTGAATGAACAATGTTTCTTTTTTTCTTTTTTGTAATTTATGAATGAACAATGTTGTTAAAGAAACAACATGAATGAATAAAATAGTGCGTTAGTCAAAAGAAAAAACATGAATGAATAAAATACTGCGAACACTATAATACTTGATTTTTTTTTTTTTTGATAGAAAATATAATACTACCATCACTATAATACTTGATGGTAGTAGTAAAAGATTAAAACCAATACGATTTTCATCCACCAAATTTTCTAGAATATTATATTTCCTCAAAAATGTAAAAATCTTCAGAAGTATCATTCTTTCTATAAAAGGTTACCAGAAAATAGAAATTCTCGAGAATATATTTTCCCTAAAAATGTAAGAATCTTCCAAAGTATTACAAACTTCTATAAAAAGGTTACAGAACAACTGTTTTCAAATTGGTTGGATTTGAAACTTAATTACATGACAGGACGACAACAAAAATACAATTCTTAAAAAAGAGGATAAACCAAAATAGAGATTTATAATATAAATATATAATGAATCTTTTTTTATTGTTCAGGAAAACATAATGGACCTTATAATGGCAGGAGAAAAGGCAATTTGACTGACCACATGCATGTGATGATGGTAATTGTTGTGCTTGGCTGCATTTGATCTGTCTGTCGTTCAATAAACTCTAATACATTACCGACTTAGACCATCATTAACCCGATTTGTTAAAACAGAGTTTTTAACTTATGATTTAATATTTTTTTTTTACATTTTTCGGTTAATAGACGTTTTTTATGTCTCTTATTTAAGAGATAATTTTTAAGTTTTCTTAGTTAAAAGTTAAGAAACGTCTTTTAAGAAAAATAAGAAACCACCCTAAAAAATTATGGTTAATCATGCCCTGAGCCAGCCAAGGCTTAATAAAAATCAATGTTAAAAATTGGATTAAAGTTAAGAAAATGATAATATGCAAAATATTGCAGGATTCATAATTTGTAAATAAAAAATGTCAAAATCTTGTATGTCATGCATTATGGATAACACCGTTTATTGAAATGGACATGTAAATCGTATTAGCTGAAAATAAGAGATCCTTAAATAGTACTGCAGCAGGTGGTTATCGAAGATAACTTATCTTCTATAAAATATATAACTCTATTTTTTCTGAAAATTTTAAATAGGTTTCTCTTTCAAGACCTTTACATTACTTGAGGAGTCAATTCATCCGAATCATCTTATTTGCCAGGAAGGCGGATTTGTGAAAATCATCGTGATTCAGGACCAACATAAAATATATAAAACTACTTTTATAATATAAAAGGAAACATATTTGTTTTCACTTTTTTTTTCTTTAATCATATTGAATATACATAACAATGTCGTTAACTAGAACGAGAGTATAGAGAATAGTTGCAGCAACTTCCCCAATATTTCCCTGAAATAACCAAAGTCCAAAGCACACTTTAGTCCATGTCCATACGGATGATTATGATGGCTCACCAGCTCTTCCAAGAACGATTATTCTTCTATCAAATAGAACCATCGTGGTCTTAACAAATATATATTAAGATTATAAAAGACTTGACTTTATAAGTCAAATTGTTATTTATAATGTTGAAAGTATACAAAAATAGGAAGTCTTTCGAATGAGCCAATTATAATGAAGCCAAGCTATAATTCAACTAGCATTAGCTGATTTAAAACTGAATAAACTGCTGTAACTACTACACACGGTCCTAGTCGTGCGATGTTATAGCATATAACATGACTTCAAGGTCGAGAAATGTTGGAAGCGGTCAATGATGAACATATGCTTTTCTTTCTATGATTTAAGACTTTGAATGTTTGATTCATAATGCTACGGATTCATTCGTATTTCTTCAATGATATTAGTTAATGATGGCAGGGTTTTGAATTTGTAGGTCCGCACCATTTTGTAAGAAGATTTTACCTTGAGATCTCCAAAATTTATATTAGATAATATCATAATACTCTCTTTGTTTTTTAAAAGATTGGTGTTTTAGCATTTACACACATATTAATAAAAATTAAATACGTATTTTATATACTAATTATAGTTTTGTTACTAAACTTTTATTTACTCTCTAATAAAGTTATATCATTCATATTTTTATATTTTAGCTCTAAAGTAAAGTGCATTAATTAAAGCTAAAACATTAATCTTTCAAATACAAATATAAATTTTAAAGCATCATTTATTTTTTTAAAATACGGGAGGGAGTACATGATTTTAACTATTAGGTAAATTCGTCGATTTTGTTCTTATTTTTTTCTCTACGTTTAACATCGTATGCTATAATACAAAGTTTTATAAAAACACAGTTTGCAGATGGTGATATACCGAGCTAAGCGATTTTTACGAAATCACGTTTTGCAGAATGTTCCAATCACGTTATTAAAATGTCAAACATGTGCTTTTATCTATTTTGTTTACTCATGCAATTTTTTTAATGTTAAATTATTAATGATGTAGGACACATTGGTCAAAAGTTCATAGAAGAAAAAAGATATATACATCAAGCAAAGGGTATAAACATTTCTACATCATTAATAATGTACACATTGGTCAAGAGTTCATAGACTAAAGCCTAGAGTTCAAATGTTCACACTCCATATTTAAAAGTACTAGACCTATTATTCGTTACATAAACTAGTCATTTGTATCAACTAATATAAAAATGTCTAAAACATGTGTTTTACTATTTTCTTTACTCGATGCCAAATATTTTTTGAAATGTCAAATTATTAATGATATTATACGCTTCAGTCAAGAGTTCATAGAAGAAAAACATCAATTACAAAGGGTGTAAACATTTCTGCAAGACCAAAGACTGAAGCCTAAAGTTCAAAATGTTCACACTCCCTATTTTTAAAGTAATAAACTTATTAATTGTTACATAAACAATCCACTAATCATCTGCACATGTCAATTTATTAAGGGTGGTTAGAGAAAACAAGGGATTTGTTTCAAATTAATTAGCTATTGATTATCGGATGTAACGACTACATAGGGTTAGAATATTCATTCAGTTCTGGTTTTCTTTAAATAACTCAAGTGTTAACTGATCACATATTATAGGTTTTCATGTCACTCAAAATAAAATGCAATTCAACAGTAAAACTAACATTGATACGAATATATTAATTTAGCAAATCACATAAACATGTTTATTTTAGAAACTCAACAACAAGGGTACAATGTTTACTGTTAATACCAAAAAACTTGGGGAGCAACAAAAACCAAGTGTTAACTGTTTAGAATCCTTGCGTTAAAGCAAACACACGTCCCTCTAAAGGTGGAGGCAATGCAGACACTGCAGCTTCGATTTCCTGTGAAAAGTCACCAACATCACTTACTAAAACGTAAGAAAGTAACTCTGTCTCTACTTCATATAACCAAGATTGGATAAAGAAAACACACCTTCACTGTATACCGAGCTGAAAAATGAATCAGCAGGATTGCTTTGTTCTCAAACTTTTCAGCATGCTTTACTATCTACAGTTTTTAAGTAAGATGGAATGCAAGGAGAAGGAAAAAGTGTTGTGAGCATAAAGAGACAGAGATTAAGGAGGCTCACCTCAGATAAATGTATATGTCCATAATCCCTCGCGTGCTCGACGGTCACCGAATCATCAAGAAACGTGCTCTGAACCAAGATGAAGAAAGACAAGAATTACAAAGCCATTTACAACACGGGCCAGGCAAACTAGATATGCGTTAAGAATCACGCACATTGTGTCATAACACATATAATCAGCAGCAGCAAAATAATCACCTCCATGACGAGAACCCTCGCCTTGAGAGCATCAGCATTATTCTCATCAACTACAAAATCTGAAGTTGTATCTCCCGTAAAAGCGACTTCAGGAGTTGTTATACTGTTTGTGATCTGCCATCCATTATCATTCACGCTTATAGTTTAACCAGACTATTGCATAGAGTAGAAACTAGCACTATAAGAGAAACCAGAGACGAACCTCAACACCTGAAGCCTTGAGGTTCTTAATCTCATTTGAAGAAAGACCAATATACTCCTCCTTGAGTTTATGCTTAGTTGAATAAACTACATAACCCTGCAACATACCCAAAAAAACAGTGTCACTTTTCAATTAAGACAGAACAGTAAGAAGACACTGAGAAAACTCCAACCTGGCTGTGGATGACATGATATGTCTTAAAGGCTTTCACTTTAAGATCTTTCCTGATAACAAACTCCTCCCCTAAAGTGGACCAATGTTAAAACAAAACAAAACACCTGTAATGAATGCTAGAGATTGTATTTGTGTCATTACCAATGTCTAAGCCAACAAGATTATGCTTCAGCTCTGAAGAATCTAGTTTCCTATGAACCTCGAACAAACTCTCAACACATTCTTTAATCGACGTGGGCACTATAATCGTTGGAGGCTTCATCTTGTACAAGCCTCTAGTCGCAACATACATTGGTAATCCACCCTAGCCAAACCCGTAAAGGTTACAACTTTGACACTAAAGGAAGGCTAATTGAATCAAAGAAGAAAAGGGTTTTCGTCTTACGATGTGATCCATGTGGGAGTGAGAGATGAAGAGGAAGTCTTGAGAGATAGCGCGATGTGGGCAACGTCCGATGTCGAAAGCTAGACGAAGAGAAGGGAACATGATGCAAGTCTCGTGGCCTCCTATTGATAATCCATCGATTGGGTAGCCTTCGATTTCCATTAGATGCTTCTTCTTCGTCTTCTTCTCCATCTCACTCTCCATTACCTTTGCTCTGCTGACTTTGTTACTCTGTTTGAGCGATTGAGCACAAGGTGTTCGATGAAAAGTCTCAGTAGGTTTTTGCTTCCAAAATTATTGTTAAATTAGGCTTTAACTCTTTTTGATTGGGCTTAGCCCATGCGGCTCAAAATAGTTAAGGATCCTTCACTCGAGCGGTTGATTTATACGCGTGGGCCTAATAAAATTCTCCATGGGCCTAGAAGAAGAAGGGTATGAATGTAAATTTCACATGAATGCTTCAGATGAACGTAGCGGCATTCTTACACTTGCTCGAAAATCAATATCGACTGACTATACAATTTGAACTATATATTTCTTTTTTCTTTAACTATTTCAATTTGTTAGAAAACAATATGTAATGTTTTTTAATAATTAATTTTTAAAAAGAATCTGTAATGACTTAAGTTACTAAGGCATTTAATGTTTTTATTTCTCCTTTAAAGATTTTCCTCTTTCAATTTCTGTTTTTTTTTGTGGTAGAAAGTAAATTAATGAAGAAGATCAACGGCTGAAAGTGAAAAGCGTAAGATTGGAGTTTCTGGAGATGCGGTTACTTTTTTTGAGTTAAAATTAGAAATAAATTTATTTTCTTTTACCTTTTCTGGTCACTGAAACTAGAACCAAAGATGAATAGATAGTTCCCCACGAAGAGGAATAGAGACAGAAACAGAAGGAGCACTTAACTAAAAACATTCTAGCTCTCTCAGTCACAGGTATATTTTCTTCTTCTTTGTTGCTTTTTTTTTGTTCATTGTCTGAATCGGACTGTTGAGTTTTAGAACAGAGATCCTGACGGTTGCTTGTATGAGTTGTACCTCTACATCTTTAGGACATTGTTTGAGTAGCGTGTTAGAGAGGGATCTCTATCTCTCTCTATCTGGGTTTTGTTGTTTGATTATGTCGGTGTGTGTGTGTGTGTGTTTTGATTGGTTTAGTGTTGTTCGTTTGGAGAAACAAGTGTTGTGCTGTGTTGTGGATGTTGAAGTCCCCTTAGGGTTCTTCTGTTTGTGGTGTGAGTTCCAGATCTGTGGTTCCTCAGTTTTATTTTGTCACATCTAAAACATTGTTAGTTTCTGTAGTTAATTATTGTGTTCACTCTGTCATTTCTTGATTTTTCAGTTTTGCTAATGATTCAAGGTTTTATTTTTTAGTTAGAATTTGATTATAACAAAAAGTTGCATCCTTTTTTGCTATAAATGATTAATCAAACATATGACTTATTATAAATTCTCTTCATTTTGTGACGCTATACTCTTGAGTATAGAGATATGATTACTAACATAATCTTGTTTAATTGGTTGGACAATGCAGGTGTGTATTTTTAGTTCAATATCATCATGGGCAAGTCTGCAAAGTGGTTTAAAAATGTACTACTTGGGAAGAAATCCTCTAAGTCTAGTAATGGTTCCAAAGGATATGAGGTAACACTTTCAATAGAGCTGTCTATTATAGTACATGTGATGATGATGCTATACTATGTCTAAATATGTGGAGTTTTGATCAATATCAATAACATAAATGGTTTCAGATTTACTAATTTATTTGACATAACTATTATCATGCGCAGAGAGTTGTGAGTGGAAATGAGGTAGTGGTTACTGCAAGGGTAGAAGAATCTGATGTGGTATCAGATCTTCCATCTTCTTTTGCAAATGCTGCAGCGACTAATACCGTTGATGGAACCAGTGGTGTATTAGAGACGCAACATGTAGAGCCTGAAGAGACCTCAGGTGATGAAACACAGCTTCGTGAGAGCAAACCTTCAGATTTTCAAAATGCTGCACCTGTGCAAGACAATTCACTATCTGATGCAGAGAGACTTCAACAAGAGATCGCAGCAACGTCGGTCCAGGCTGCGTTTAGAGGTTACTTGGTAATATTTTCAGCTACTTGGCTCTCTTCATTGAAGTTATTAGTTTTTTTTATCTTTTTGGTATGTTCTGATCCGAACTCATTATGTGAAGGCTCGGCGTGCCTTTTGGACACTCAAAGGCATAATAAGGCTACAAGCACTTATCCGTGGTCACCTGGTTAGGAGACAAGCTGTTGCAACTCTTTGCTGTGTCATGGGACTTGTCAGGTTGCAAGCTCTTGCTCGAGGAAGAAAAATCAGAAACTCTGTCATTGGAGTTAGTTATCAGGAGAACAAGGTTGCAAACTCTACAGATGCTTACCTTGGAATCAAGAAACTAACAGCCAACGCTTTTGCTCTCAAGGTACACTTGTTGATAGAGCTAGTCAACATTATTGAGACTCTAATCTTTAACTTAAAGATCTTGATGGATACTTTTGTGTACAGCTTCTTGCTTCATCTCCAAAAGTGATACCTGTACACATACCCTATGATTCATCCAATCCAAACTCAAACTCCATCTGGTTAGAGAATTGGTCAGCCTCATGCTTCTGGAAACCAGTTCCTCAACCTAAGAAAACTATGGGGAGAAGAGTCACAGAGGCTGAATCTGCAAAACACAAGAAGAGTGTCCGTAAAGTTCCTGCTGCAAGCTTTGAAAGTGCCTCAGTACAGACATCTTTTGAGTTTGATAAACCCAAACGCAGCTTCAGGAAAGTTTCAAGCCAGTCTATAGAACCACCTGGTGTTGAAGATCCTCAGGTTGAACTTGAAAAGGTTAAACGTAGCTTGAGGAAGGTACATAATCCTGTCGTTGAGAGGTCTATCCAACCTCAACCAGTTCCTCATATAGTCGAGACAACAAAGGTTGGTGTAGAGAAACCTATGGTTCATGAAACCAGAGAAGAACCTGTGAAAGTCTTTGAAGAAAAGAAGAAGCAAGAGGTGCCTGAACAATCTGATGAGGTACATGTTCCTGAGGTGGAAGTACACACTCCTGGACCATTGGAAACCAATGAAGCACTAGATTCCTCACTGGTCAACCAAATTGGTGAAACTAATCTTTCAATGGAAAGGGATGCAACGGAAGAGAAAACTCCTAAACCAAACAGTAAAGAGAGTTCAGCCGGGAAGGAGAACCAAAAGTCCAGGAAAAAGGGTTCAGCTACTAACAAGACCGAGCGTGAAGAGAGTAATGGGCATCATCATCATCATCATCAGACTAGTCCATCGATCCCAAGCTATATGCAAGCAACCAAATCGGCGAAAGCAAAGCTGAGACTACAAGGCTCACCAAAGTCTGCTGAGCAAGACGGGACTGAGAAAGCCACTGTTCCTAGGCGTCACTCTCTACCATCTTCAGGTAATGGTAGGATCACCTCTAGTTCTCCAAGGACAACAAGACTCGCAAGCTCAGGTGACAAAACCGGGAGTAAGAAGGAGAAACCTCTTCTGTCATCTGGTTAGTGCCAAGAGTATAGCTATTTCACTCTCCCTTGCATCTAATCCTCTTGACTGTATTGTTGGCTTTTGCAGCAAAGACAACTCCGGTAGAGCGAAAGAGGTGATACTTCAGAATGTTGAAGCCTTTACCGACATTGTCAGCATGAGGAATGCCACCATCTATCTATTACAAAAGCTAGATTTTGAGTCTATGATTGTGTGTGTGTGTTTATGTTGGTCAAGTGTTACCGTTGGCCGCTGAGTATCTGCAATTATGAGTGTGTCCTAAGCGGATAATGTTACATCACAAGGGTGTTAGAACTTGTTCTTTCTTCCTTCTGGTTTTATCATTACATAACTTTGATTACTTTTTCTGATTTTAACACATTAATAGGTCTCATCAACCACTTGACCACCGGTTTGCTCGATCTTGACAAAGGAAAATTACAAGATACAAATATATTTCTTAATTATAAGGTACATAAACTTTTTGTATAGGGATACAACAAAATTACAAGATACTAATAGAAAAGGAACAGAGAATTAATTATATAAGAAGTATGACATTGACCATACTTAATACATGCAAGTAATACTAAAGTTAACTTCATTCCCTTATCATAGCTTTGAAAACATAGTAGAATTGATTTTATAAAGGTATTAAATAGATTGGTGGTTATCTCATTTTCCTCAAGGACATTTTGGTCCACCTTGTTGAGTCTTCCAGTTGTTGTAACAAGGACACACTTGTTTGTTGCCGTAAGTGCCTGGAGGAACACAAAGGCACTTAGCACAACACTTTTGGCAGAAGAACATGCATGGCTTATGGTACTTGGTGTTGCTGCACCTCCTCGTGCATTCCCCTCCACACTCTGCAAGTCATGAACATCGAGTTTTGAGTTTGCATGTTTTCATAATCATCACATAGGAAATCAAAAGAATGAAGAGTAAGTTTTTACTTACGGTATGATTTGAGACTTCCAGCTCCATACTGTTTTCATAACAAAATGAAATGCAAATTTAAAATCTTCTGTAATAAAGCATAGAAAGGAGACTTTAGTACTAACACTTACACTTTCTGGATTGTATTCTGCTGCTTTTGACATAGTGAGAAAGATGGAAGAGAAGAGAATAGTGATAAAAAGAAGGTAAGTTATGAGTTTTGCCATGTCTTCCTTTGAGAGAGAAGATGTGTAAGTGAAGCTCTTAGTTCTTAGTTTGAGAGATTTATGAGTGTGTGTGTGTGACTACCAGTTGTCTCAACTATTTATAGAAGGTGTGTGTAGCTCTTTAAGCTTTTTTTTTTAATTCCATTTTATCATAACGGTTCTATATATGCTTTCATATCTCATAGTCTCATACTAGTTCCTAGACCATTTGTTTGTTGAAATCACCATGCGTTTATTAGTTTAAATAGTTTCTTTCTGTTAAACAAAATATAATAATTTAATTTGACATACAAATAGATTAAACTTTTCAATGTTTTTGCATTTTGAACATTAGTTTTGGTAACAATAAAGATTAGTAAGAAAATAAACTGAACAAGTTGATATTATAACACCAGATTAAGCCAAATTTGGGGACAACTCTATAAATTGTAGAAAAAGATGGGTATAAAGGTAAAAGAGAAGAGTAACATGGAGGAGCAGTTACATGTCCATTGCTAGTGGTTGGGACCAACCAACAAGGGACCGATAACGAGCAATCTCGGCTTAGATTCATGCCACTTTTCCTCTTATCTCTAGTAGCAAGATGATCAAGGAGAGCCGTTCGATGTAGAGCATGAGCCGTGTGTCTAGATCTCAGAGGTGGATGTAGAGATGATGCAAGCTAAGAGTTTAAGAGGTGGGAAATAAATTGAGAGTGACAAAAGGGTAAAGGTAGTTTTCTTGCATGCATGACTCCATGTGCACTCACATGGGAGACATATCTATCTAACGCTTACAAGTTACAACAAACTTAACGACTTTTCTTCTCATGTTTGCATTTTTCTAATATTACATTTCTATCTAACGCTTACAACACTGTCAAAATGAAAAAAAATATAATAAAATCTCTAACCCAGTGCATGGACAAGGCCCAAGACGAAGTAAGACGAAACAACCTCAAGAATTTTTCAATTCTGATGGAAAAGGCCGAAAGAATAAAATTTAAACATTAAAAACCCATTTAAACATTCTATATTATAAAATAACTTTTAAATATTTGAGCTAATACATTTGTTTTTAGTAGACCACAAAGTATACTCCAAATTACGATTAAGGTTGCCTTGGAAAAAAAAAAGAATACTGAAGCAAGTGACAGACAGGGAAACACTGAGAAAGTAGATTTGATCTTTAGCTTCCCCAATATTAATTATTACTTTTTTATAATTAATCGTAATTAGTTGTTTAATAATCATTGTGTGCCCTTGCGCGCATGGTTTTGTCTTTAAACTTGTCATTTTCCATTGCTGCAGCTAATTTTAAATATATTTGCATCATATAACTAACATGAGATTATAAATCATTTGTTAGTCTCACTCTGATATCGGTCAAAAAGTTATGGAGAAAGAAAAGACAATATAACGACTGTACACATCATACATAAGTTGATTTTAGGGTTTATGTGATTCTGAACTTCACGAGTAGGGTACGGTTGGTGAGAAACAAAGAGTCTTTTCAACATAATCCCCATTTTTATCTCTTACATTACATTCATGCATATAACTCCTTTGTTAAAAATAAAAAGCAGTCCAAATTCCAAATTAATTTATGATTTCTAACAGTGAAGCCAGTATAAAATCAGTCCAAACTCCATTTGTCTACTGTTCTTTTAATCAGACTAATCGTCTACGTTACTCATTCAGTTATAAAATCAGTATATTTCATGATTTCGATTTGCAAAAAAAAATGCAAGGTTATATTAAATGTAGGAAACATGTATTTTATAGTATATTATTTCAAACACACCTTACTAATAAAAGGAAAAATGTTGGCCTATAAAATACTACTACTATTTAATATAGGTACCTGGTGCAAAACAAATTATATATATAGACGTAATAGCTTTGTTTGTCATCTGTGAATTGAATTAATAAACATCACGGTTACAACAACATCAAGCAAACGCAAAGCATCCAACCTAAGGTCAGAGAACAACATGACCTAGACCATAGTCAATGTGTGAATAGTAGTTCAAGCAAACGCCAATAATCTCAACTACTATTCACACATTGAATCAATCGTAGGTCAATGCATCAAAAACTAAGAGCATCAACAGCGGTGAGGTACTGTCTGGAATCTCTCAACCAATTAAAAATTGTTTTTTTTTCTTTTATTTTTGCTCTAATTTTTAAACCAATCGAAAGAACACATGTATCAAATGAGATTCTTCCGAGCTCAGCGACGTCTCTTTATAAAGGGACGTACCTACCTTTTTTCCCTTAAATTTGGCATCTCTCTCTTACTTTATCATTTGTTTTAATAGTTTATTGAGTAAGGTACTCATCAAGAGATTGCCACTAATGGTGCTCTAACACGCCAACACCGACAAGCCAGTCCAAACACACCTCAATTACACACAACCCAAACTTTAACCGAGACATAGATGTAATAGTTATTCATGCAATTTACAAATATAATATAAATATGGAAGTGGAACCTATAATATATACAGCAACTTTGGATGATGGGGAATGTGATTGCATTCCAACATTAACCTGTCATTGTCTCTTGCTGGAAGCAAGTCCGTTGGACTGAGTCGGATTCGCATTTTAATTTTATTTACTCATATAATTTAATTAATCTGTTATATTCTAAGTATTAAATAATGTATCTGTATAATGCATTGCACGTGATATTAAAGGTAAAGTAAGACTGGCTTCTACATTTGTTTTTGTTATTGTTATTCTTCTTTTTTCACTATCATATCACTAAGTAGTAGCCCATTATTATTTAAGTATATAGGGTTAGATAATTAATAAGCCTAACTAATTTATAAAAGGGGCAAGAACAAGCCTTCTAGTCTTCAGACCCTTCACTTCGTTTTCAAATACAAAGAGTCTTTGGTATGGCCAAAGAGCCCTTTCAAGCACAATAAATCGATAAAAAAACTAGGGTTTAAAAGATCGTGATGAAGAAGAGAGAGATGGTCATAAAGCAAAGATCAAGAAACTCCAACACGTCGTCTTCTTGGACTACTTCTACTTCATCGGCGAATAGTAACGTCCGTTACTTGGAGTGTGAGAAGAATCACGCTGCTAACATTGGAGGTTACGCCGTCGACGGTTGCCGTGAGTTTATGGCCGCAGGCGAGGAAGGAACCGTCAATGCTTTGAGATGCGCCGCTTGTGATTGTCACCGGAGTTTTCACCGGAAGGAAGTTGATACGGAGGTTGTTTGTGAGTACTCTCCTTCTAACGTTTGATTTTTTTTTTGTTATGTGAATTGTTTTTTCGATTAATTTTAAAGGTGAAGTGATATATTTGTATATGATTATTGATTTGTATACCAATAGCTCACATACTTCCGATCAATATGTATTTTTATACATATTATATACTATATATAGTTCTGTTTGTGATGAAAAAAAACATATGTTTATAAATTTAGCTTTTGGATCTTAATAGAGTTCATAAGAATGAGTGTAATTGTTGTAATTATAAACATGTTTATGATGGTTTATATCATAGAGATCAAACCTAGATTTGATTATAATTTGGAGAGTAATATTTGTTTTATTTATTTCATACGTACGTCAATCATATAGGATCGAAATTCAGTAAGCATATGATCAGTATTCCACACGATATATGAGATAATTTGTATGAAGAAGGCCTCTTACTTTGAAGAACATAACTTAGTTTTATTAGTCAAAAATTTGATTACAAGTTCCAATACATATTTGTATATGCAGCCTTCTCTCTTCTTTTAATTTGAATATTGAATCTCTAGTAGAAGCTTAAATGTGTGATTAAAAGATTGATGAAAATGTATATATAGTTTTCTTATTTTTGACAAGGAGAATGTACATATATCACAATACATTTCCATTCAGAAAATGTTAATATATAAACATCATAAAAACCGCCTACCTACATGTTATTTTCTTACAAATTTTATGTATATATAACAATCGTCAAACATATTATTATGTAACCATGACCGAGAATAATATTGAGTTGGAAATATGGGGAGGTTGATGATAGCTGCCGGATAAATCAGCTTTTCAACTCGAAATCTAATTCCATTCTTGTTGGCTTCTTAAATCTAATTCCATTTATGATACAATAATATTACGTGTGTTTGAAAGCAAGCGTGAAATTTCTTTGTAGAATAATGTAAGCAACTTCTTTCAAATCACAAACGGTCCACACATCGAATCATGTTTCCTTATCGTCTAGGTTAATGGTATTTGTTTACTTATTAAACTCTATAGAATCAAAAGAAGAGACGGAAGCAACTATGGCCATGGAAAAAGATTTGGTTCTGCTAATTAAAAAAACAAAAATATTGGCTGCTTTTGCCACCAACTATGGCCACTCGAATTTGTTGGAAAAGACCACTGTAGCTTCAGTTATGAATATTACTATTTGAAACGAAAAGAGATTTGTGTATTCCAACTTTTTAACTAGAGCGTATACGTGAATCTCCAGAAACTCTGATATGTATACATTTTTTTTACATGTATTGGCATTTTCTCCAACTTAGAAACCTATTGAACTAATAAAGGTTGTATATATATTGATAGTATGTAGCACGTATATTTATTTATAGCGAAAGGTTTGTGTATTGTTGATCACTCTATAAATCAAATAGTAAATGATGCATGGCAAAAAAGTATATAGTAAATGACTCGGCTAGGGAATATATATACTACAATATTAATAAATGACACGATTGAAGTGGCTAATTAATTGGCTATCAATCAAATTAAAACTACTTATGTTATTCATCGTCACTCAAAATTAATGATAATGCTATTCTAAACGCAAGTCAAACTGGTTTTATTTGGGTGAACAATCGGAATATCTCCTATAGATGATTGGCTCTTATTCTTTTTGGAACTTTGATCGATGGTTGAGATCTTGTCAAGTTCTAATGTAAGTAATTCAACTTCAATGACCATCCACTAGTTATATTACAGGTATAAAAATTATAAATAAAAGGGAATAGGATATATAGTGGAATGACAATGTAGTTATTTTAAAAATAAGAAAGAGTCCTTGTTGAAGTTTAAACAAAAGGGGCCAAGAATGAACAAAACCAGTGGACCAAGACAGCCAAAAGAAACCTTTGGCTTATCTAACAATGGAGAGATGTGTTTGAGAAAATGATTGAAGTAAAGATGTGAGTTCCTTTGATACATGGGATCGATAAGACCCGCCCTCGAAGATCACATGCTCCTGTTCTTTTAATACTCCATTCACATTCTTTGTTTTCATTTTGAAAACTACTCCTTTGGTATAAAATGTTCAAAGCTTGTCTCCAATGTATAATGAAAAGAAATATAAAATTTAGAAGAGTTCTTTGTAATAGAGAGGCCCATTCTTAATAGGCTTCATAAACTATGCTTTATTTCGTTATTGATACCAGATCGCAAGCAACACGTTAGATACAAGTTACAACTATTTTATTGGGTAATAGAGAGGCCAAGTATTTTAATGGGCGTTACAAACAAGGCTCCACTTTGTTATTGACTAAGTCAATGACATTATAATGATTTTATCTATGATTACGAATGCTGGTCTATTCAATTTGATGATATTGGGGTAGGTTTCTCTTTGTCAATTTCAGAAGTATACATGATATTAAAAGAGGTCTCATTATTTTCTTATTGGAACAAATTCCACAAAACTACAAGAACTAGTTGTAATTGTGATACCGACAAAGTTAGTTGATCATAGACAACTAAAGATTTTTTTTGTAAAACTAAAGTTAAATAAGCTCCTTTAACAAAAAAGATTATCAAGTTCTACCTAGTAAATCATATTCTACTAGTCTATAATTTTTTTTTGACTAATTTTCTTAATAAAAATTAAACTCAGATCTATTAAAAAAATATATTTAATTCTCAATTAGAAATTTATGGACTTTTACTATGCATTTAAATAGGTTAAAAGCAATAACTCATATCCACGTGATCGGTGGTTTCGAACTTTGGATTCACCGTATCAGATTTCCCCTCAAATGTTTTTGACCTACTACGGCGTGATTTACTAGTCTATAATTTTTAACATGTAAGAATTTTGTTTGTTTTTTATCACCATATTCTATTCTAGGAAGACAAACAAAATAACTCTCTGTTTTACAAGTCTAATTTCTTTTCACGATTAGTCGATTATATATGGGAGTCTTATTTAACTACATTAGGTGATGATTTAATGACTGGTTACTTTTGAAAGTAGTATGATTAAAAAAGTCATTCACAAAATAAATTGATACAGAATAGTCTATGACCCAATAATCATTAATGCTTGTAGTCTTCAAAGTTTAATGAGGACTATCAACTAAATTCATATAACAACATTCAAAAGAGGAAAAAGACATAAAGGACACCATCTAAGCCACACAATGTTCAAAAGAGAAAAAAAAAACAAGTCGCACAGTAAAATAAATCCAACTAAAAGGAGAATTAAAAAGCCAGGAAAGCTACGATAACAAAAAAAAAGTTCGAACTAGCTAGGGTGCAAAGTGCAACCTTATTTTGGAGTTGTTACACGTTTTTTTTTTGTTCTTAGAACAAATCTTGACAGTTATTATCATTATCTACACCTTCTAAAGACACATCGATCAGATCTTCTTGATCGTCACCACCCTGACCCATGCATTGTTCATCAAACAACCATTGCTCGATCAATGACAAGGAGCCATGATCATCAGTAGTAGTAGCATTTGTAGTTGCTTCCATTTCAACGTTCGCCTTGCTCTGATCACCTTTGAATATACTCGTCTCCGTCATCATATTCAACTTATCATCAACTGATCCAGATTCTGAGTGCGATGAGAACAAAGAGTGATGATCAAGAACTCCTCCTCCTTCACCGCTCCGGTTCTTGGAGTGTGATGAAGTGTCAGGCATAGGAGAAGACGAACCTGTCCAGTTCTGTAGTAACTTAGATATGTTATCCGTGCTTGAGGCATAAGTAGCGGTAGCACAATGATGAGTTTCTGATGACTCGGGATCTGGAGGGATCGATGTGGATGTTTGGTCGAGTGATAAGGCTTGTAATAAAGCTTGTTTGGCCATGTTGATGTCAGTTTGTAGCTTTTTCTCCCATTGACCTTTGTTGACGACCCTTTTGCTGCTTTTGTTGTGGATATTACAAGATGACTTCTCTGTTTTATTGTTATCTTCGTTGGTGGTACCGTTTTGAACATTCAGCTCGAGTTTCTTTTTAAGATGTATGTTCCAATAGTTCTTGATATCATTGTCGGTCCTTTGTGGTAGATATGATGCTATGGCGGCCCATCTTATATTCAAAAACGACAGCCAATTAAACTCGAGGAAAAAAAACTAGAAACCAAACATTAACTGATTTGAATGCTTAGATTAATGGACAATTCTTCTTTTTAGTTCTTTTTTCTTAGTTTTTGTTACGAAAAACTCTTAAAGAAAAAAATGACGAACATAAGTTTCATTAAAAAAGCAAAATATTTTTCTACTCTTTGTTTTATTGATATAAATAATAAAAAATAAAAAATAAATATTTTTTTATAGTTTCAAAATATATGTTTTTAAATTTGAACTTTTATAAAAAAAATTTACAACTTTTTTTTAAATTCGCAGATAGATTTTGAAACTACTTAAAAAATTATTTTCAAAGTTTTCATATTTATTTATTTATTAAAAAAAAAAAACCCCCACCAAAAGAATTTCACCCCTTAATAACTCTTAACTTTGATTCTAAATTAGTTAAGCTAAATATATACTATCGTTTACTTCTACAGCTATTTTGGTGAAAAAACAGGATTATCTATGGAATTTCTCTAGATTAATTACGTGAGATTTTTAAGTTTATGAGCTTTTCCTTCGATATCAGTTGGACGTGAATGGATTAGCTCGTATAATTATTATATCATTGCAAATCTCATTTCATTTTGATAAGCTTTTAACATCTATCAAATTAGTTTACAACTTACGTATAACGATCAAGAATAATTAACTTTTAGGTTACTTAAGAATAAATAAATTAGTTTACAACTTCTAATAACATCCGTTAACTTCTTCTTACGAGTTAAAAAAATATAGAGTAGAATTTGTATAAGTGGAGAATAATGGAAGAAGTATTTTTAAATTACCTATTCCCCAAAAGAGCTTGGAGGCGGATGATCGTTTTCTCCTCAGGCTCAGTGAAATTTCCTCGTTTAATTCCAGGACGAAGGTAATTAGTCCATCTAAGTCTACAACTTTTGCTACACCTATGCAAACCTGAAACCATATATACTTGTATCATTGATTGTTTTTACGTATGTAAGCTAAAAAAAAAGATTGGATATAAATAAAGAAAAAGAGAGGAAGATCAAGATACCAGTGTTTATTGGAACTGATCTCCAGTTTCCAGGGCCATGTTGTTGGATATAAGAGACCAAGATTATATCTTCTTCAGGAGTCCATGGTCCTTTCTTCATCTCCACCTTCGCGCAACAAGGTGGTCTACCCATATCCACACGTACACGTTCTTGATCGTGTCTCTCTTGTGTGTCTCTTCTTCTTCTTGTCTCTCTCTGCTAAATATATATGTAGATAATAGTGTGAATGTGTAAGCTATATAGTAACTAGAAAGACTCCATAATTGGATTATTTATAAAGGGGGTCTTTTTGAAATGTCACTTTCGACTTGAAAGAGTTTTCCTATCTTTTTTGAGTTTTTTTCTTCTATTTAGCTGTTGTTGTTATTTGCTTATTTCCAGGGTGGTTTCACTAAAGAGTTTGGATGTTTTATGGAATATAGACAAGCGTCTAGGTTAGATAGGTAGTTACTATATGCAATGAAATAAAGACACGCATACACATATTTTAAACCGATTTGATGCTATCGCATGAATTACCTTAATATATAAATACAACTTGAGTTTTTTTTGGTCAAATTGAACAAACAAGTTTATTTTTTTTCTTTATCATACGAATGTAGGAAAGTTTTTTAAGCTGGGAAAAAATCAAATAAATTAGAAAATGGAAAAATTTGGTTATATATTGTGAAATATATGTAATATTATTCTTGAACAAAGCCGGGTCTGGTAGTACACCATAAATTAGTTTGAGCAAAGTAAAATAAAAATTTTAAAATTATTTATCTTTAAATTATATTTTATATTTATTTCAATTAGCTTAAATATAAAATTTTAATTATTATATATAATTTTCAAAAATATAGTTTCCATATATATTATGTTAAAACAGTATATTTTATAGATTAATATACAGAAAATAAAAATTTAGGAACAGTTAGGATCTTTTATATATATAATAGGACTCATTTAAATGTTTCATATTATTGGGTCAGGCCCGGCACTCTTCCTAAATCTATCACTTAGGAGTTAGCCAGAAAGATATGGTGTGACATTTTTTACTATATATTTTTTATTTTAAAATTATTTATTCGTCTTCTCTTTGCTTGTTTGTTTTACTCTTGTCGAAGAACAATGATTCAGAATGCTATAAAAAAAGAAGCTAATCTCGGAATGGATTGAGAAAACCAAACAAGCTTGAGAAAGCCAAACAAACTCATATAATAGGGAACTAGAAGATATTCATAAATCACGGTTCCGGTTATATCTTTTCAATCCTTTTAAGATTTTAGATTAAAATAATTGTTTTTGTGACAAAAAAAGGCAACTAGAAGAATTAAAACCCTTCAACCCACTAGAAGCTCTTCAACACTTAATTATAAGCTTGCCCTTTTACAAAAAAAAAACACTTAATTAGTTAATTATAAGCCAATCTCCAAGTGATCAATTTTCTTTTTCCCTTTTATTATTTGAGTAAGACCTAACCAACATGTTTCTACTTGTTAGTTACATTATTATAGATCTCTTATAGTTTTGCATGTTGGCACGTATACTAACGTTTTCTTAAGCTCAATTTTTTTATATTTCACTACTGATATTATATCCCTATCGCGTGTTAATTGATACTGTAAAGCCACTATCAACAGTGACAAAGAAACGTTATCTATTTAATTAAATAAGTTTTATATATGTGTTATTGTCCAAATAAGTACAAAAATATTATCACCCTTTTTTGGTATTATCAACTTTTTGTCAATTGGGAATCCTCTTAAAATTATCAGCAATGAAACCCTATAGTGGTCAAGCATTGGTAGGTCTCTTGTGTCGTTAATAAATGGACAGCTGTAATGGTCATCGTTGTCGTAACACTGTTTTTTTTTTGAAAGGAATGGGATGTTACACCTTTACATAAGAGCACCTTCAATGTTATAACTCTTATTTGGAGATTTTTAACTTTTTTTATAATTAAAAAAGAAATTAAAAACGAATCAATCATGAGCTGCCACGAGTTAGTGAAAACTATGAAATAATGTAAGAGTCAATTCTTAATTAAAAATTTTAAAACTGAGTTTTTAAAAAATGATAAACTCACCATTATTTTTTGTTAAGAACTTGTTCTAAAAATTTCCGTTGGACATGCTTTAACGAGGGAGAAATAATTAAAAAATTACCATAAATAACTAGTTGCTGAAGATTTTTATATACTAAAAAGCTTTTCGAAGAAACAGATGAACCATTAATTCGCACATGGACCAAACGTTGTTTGCTTAGGAGTTAGGGCTAAAGAATGGTTTATGAAACGTCCACGTTTACTTTTTTAGTTTTCATTTAAGAGAAAAAGTTTCAACCACGTTTATTTATCAGTATTTACTGTATTTTGTACCACTGCATCATTTGATCTCTGGGCGACATTTCAAAACTCTACAGTACGAGAATTTATGGTCTATTTACTTTCTTTTTAACTTTTACAATATTTCAAATAAAACGACATATATATGCATGTATATACGTTAATTTTATGAATTAATAATAATCAAAACTATAGTATTTTATTAATTTACAGTATTATTTATTTTACAAAAGTTTCTTTTTAGATTTTGAGTTTTAAAAATGTGTTCTTATAAAATAAGATAAATAGTTGATTTAGACGTATATACACTACAAAAGAATAAATTTCATAAAAATACTCCAATTAAATTTTATTAAGTTTTTTATACTCAAACTTTTTACTACCTATTTTGATACTCCAACTGATTATTTTGCTCACTTTAATACCTAAAATTTTAAATATGTACCTCTTTTAATGCCCATTTTTTTAAATTTTAATCAAAATACTAATAAATTTGAAGTAGTATTAAAATCTTCAAAATCTAAGAGAAAATATTTAAAATTCCAACGTTATTTTAAGATTTAGGAAATGCAGTAAATAAATTAGGGAGAAAATTAAAACTTTATTAAATTTAAATTTGAAGAAAAGCATAATAAGTTTGTTTGTTTTTATTTCAGAAAACAAACTAAATCCAATATTTAAAAGTTAAAACTTTTATTACAAAATTTAAGATTATACACAATTTAGTTACTTTATTTCTCAAACAAAAAATAAAATTAGAATTTCCTGAGATTTTTATGTAAACTTTAGAGATTGTTAATTTTTGTTTGAAACTTATTAGTATTTTTATTTAAAATAAGAACATTTAGGTATTAAAATAGGCATATTTTCAAAATTTTGTGTATTAAAATGAGTAAAATAATTAATTAGAGTATTAAACTGGATAACAAAACAATATAGATATAAAAAGGCTTAACCAAATTTAGTTAAGATATTTATATGAAATTTTCCCTTAATTAATTTTTAGAAATTCATTTTTCATATTGCTTTTATATAAGACAATAGTTATGATAGGCGCAAAATGTGTTCATATATAGTTTTTTATTTGTTTGTTTTCTTACTTTTAGTATGAAATAGATCGTTTTAAACAGTGTAACTTTAAACCTTCTCTTTATAGCTTTTAGTACTTATAATTAAATTTAAATATTAGGATATCTAAAGAATAATTTTGAATAAAGGAAAATCTGAGGTACTAGGAAATCAACTCTCTTATGTCACTACTAAACCACCAATTCTTTGATTCGTAATGATTATTATTATACAAGTGTTACATATGAGTCAATAACTAAGGAAAATCATTGAACTGTAAATGAAACTGTTTTACGTTTAAACAGTTTTATGATTATAAAATAAAGGTTATGAACTTATAGACCTTGTGATTTAAAAAACTTGGCATGGGCTTGTTTTATTTATAGTAAAATGCACTAAGCTGGATATTTACGACCTTAAATAACAAATAACAAAATAATATATTCTACGAGAGGTCATATGAATATACTTAATATTCGAATTCAGGAATAAAAATATATTATGTGCTATATGTAGTCATGTACAAAAATATAATTTGTTCATTTCCTTGTGCTCCAGTTCTAGACTAGTTATCTATTGATATTTCTGAGTTGTTTTTTCTCTTATATATTTTGTTAAATCGTTTACAATTGATTTCCATATCGTCAACTTCACAACGTCAAGTCGTTTGTTTGCTTGCTACAACGATTCATTTTTAACAGATACACATCATTTTATAGCAAAATAAATGTGCGGTAACTTACATTATTTCGTACAATTTTGTATAGTTGAAGTATCAACAATCATATACAGCCACACAACCTAGAGCGTAATTAATTAGTTAGTTCACACTTGAAGCAGCTGTTAACATCACAGGAAACCTTTATGAATTCATATCCACAAAAATATAAGACATTAATATTTTGTACGAACAATGGCCAGCTATTATCTTACATATATAACATCCAATAAGATGAAACATCGATTTAATATCCAATCCTATTTTCATACTCTTTATGAGACACTTCAGATATTAGTTGACTCGAAAGGTCGTCTGAAAGGGTCTGCTTTTGTGACAAACACAAGTGTAACAAATAAAGGCCACGTCATATATTAAACCTATAAGGGCTGCCTCATGACGTGAACACGTCGAAGCTTTTTAGCAGCCAGCAGACTAAGAATAATAATTTTTTTTGGTAAAATATTAAATTATTATTATTATTATTTAATTTAGAGAGCTCACGGCAAAACAAACTTGTGTCTGCTTTGTCCACTGCCCTTCACGCACCTTTGTGCTATTTTATTAACATCGCAAACTAATACTGATTTGTTCGAGTTAATGTATGATCATGGGATGATAAAACGTGCTATCAATGAAAGACGATGGGTTATGCCCTACTCTATTTATTGGTCTTACCAATTTAGTATCGATTGTCATATATTTAGCTCGAGCTTTTGAAAAAGAAAAAACGATAAGCTCTAGCATATTCTATATACTAATACACATTCAATTTACCAATATACCAATGAAATAGACGTGTAATAATAGCCACCCAACATACCGTCGATATAGGTGAACGAAGGCCCGGAATAAATACGATTAAATTTTATGTTGTTGAGATTTTTATTTTGTATATGACGAAAACAAAACATAGTGATGAATCGGTTTAAATGCATGCAGAACTTTTAAAACAGTATTTTCTCAAAAAAAAACTTTTTAAAAAATCTTTTTAAAAACAGTAACAGTTAAAAATCACAACCTTGATAAAAACTTTAGTCGGCAATCAAACCAATTCACAGTAAAGCCGGTGCTTGCTAGCAACCTACCTAGCAATAAGAAATTATAAATTGTTACCTTTCCATATTTATTACAGTCATCAGCATTTGTCGGCTGCCACATGAAGATTTTGGTTTGCATGTGTAAATTGCTATAGTAAAATCTATGTACTATATGTACTCTATGTACTAAATTGATACTATTACTTTGCACAAAGAAAAAAGTAAATCTATGTAATATTTTACCTATATATGTACTCCATTTTCGGGGATCAACTTAAATTATCTCCAATCGATGTATTCATTTATGTCGATGAGATCCCTTGTATATTATTTTTAAAACATTTTAACTTTTGAATTATTTCATGTGTTATTACTAAAATGAATTTTATAAATTTGTATAGAAATAAGTTGTTTCCTATATTATATTTTTTATTAAACTAGCATAAAACAAATTATTTATATTTTTCATTTTTACTTAAATAAAAACCAACAAATTTATCTAAGGAAAATTGCCAAAAATACCACTTTTCTTGGAGGAATTTTCAAAAATACCATTTTCCTTGTACCACTTTTCATTTTTACCTTCATTAAAGAAACATTTTCAAAATACCACTTTTTAAGGGGCAATTTTTTTTAAAATTAATTAGAATCCTAAATTTTAAATTCCTAAACCCTACCCTCACTCTGCACCATCCCTTAACTCTAAACCTTAAGTATTAGATTAATTAACCCAAAAGTTATAAATGTGTTTTTTCCTCTTAAAAAATAAGGACAAAAGTGATTAAAATATTTTTGAAAAGTGGTATAAAGAAAGTAGTATTTTTGACAATTTCTCCTTTCCTTGTACCATTTTTAAAAATACCTTAATCACTTTTACCCTTATTTTTTAAAAGAAAAAAACACACTTATAACCCTTGGATTAATTAAACTAAGACTTAGGGTTTAGAGTTAAGGGGTGGTGTAGGGTGGGGGTAGGGTTTAGGAATTTAAAATTTAGGATTCTAATTAATTTTTAAAAAATTTATCCCTTAAAAAAAGTGGTATTTTTGAAAATATCTCTTTAATGACGGTAAAAATGAAAAGTGGTACAAGGAAAATGGTATTTTTGAAAATTCCCCTTTATCTAATGTGATTAAATAATATATGAAAATTAATGATTTAAAATAATAAATATTGGAAAAGTTATGTATCATTTATTTAATTTTATGTTATTAAAAGAAATTGAAAAATCACATCGACTATATAATAAAAATATAGATTTTCTCTATATGTTTTTTTTTAAATGACTATAAATTACTAAAACCGTTAAAAGTTTACATGATTATTTTTTGTAATTAATGATTTAATTTTTCATAACAAAGTACAAATGATTATAAAACCATATGAGTAGAAAATATATATATATAATATTAATAAAATCTAAATTAAACTATATACCATCTACAAACACATAAATATTTTAATTTTAAAATTTTCATTGGAATAGTATTGAGAATTTAATATTTTAGTTATGAACTCTACATTGAATTTTAAAAATTATTAAAAATTATTAAAACTACTAAACATTCCACACTAAAAAATATGTTATTCATGATTTAAAATTTTTGTTATTAAAACACAAATAATCATAAAACCACATGAATCAAAAGATTAATTTAAGGGAAATTGTCAAAATACCACTTTCATTGTACCACTTTTCACTTTTATCTTAATCACTTTTATCTTAATCACTTTTACCCTTATTTTTTAAGAGAGAAAAACACACTTATAGCCTTTGGGTTAATTAATCTAAGATTCAGGGTTTAGAGTTGAGGGGTGGGGATAGGATGTGGTAGGTTTAGGAATGTAAAATTTAGGTTTTTAATTAATTTTTTTAAAAATTTATCTCTTAAAAATGATATTTATGAAACTGTTTTTTTAATGAAGGTAAGAGTGAAAAATGATACCAATAATGTGATAAACATGAAAATACCTATTAATTTAATAGATAATCAAACTAAAAATATATTATATATAGGTTAATAATATTTATTTTTAATTATATATTAAACAAAATAGATAATATTGATTGTTTAGATTTATGTTCTTTAAAATAATTGTAAATAAAGTAATTGTTTTAATTTATGTGCACATACTAATTTAATTATATATGTATTAATTATTAATTTTTCAGTTATTTGATAAATATTTATTATTTTATAATAGATAAAGAATACAAAATAAATTAAAAATATATAAAATAATTAGTATATACAATGTCTATTCCGCGTAAGGTATTATCGTTATCAATTGTTGTCATGTTATATATGACCTACATTGATTTTGATTTAACTCTGTCTAATGCATGATATTGATATTGTCTTTTTTCTGGTGTATGTCATGTGATATTGATCAAGCTACGTTCAAAACATATTAATTTTTCAATAAATAAAGTTTAGCGGCGTAAGCACATACGAGTGGCATATACGGATGTACGGACATACGCAAGCATCGGATGTGAAAGTGTTGATATAAAGGATGATGGTATTTGAATTCAACCTGATAACTGAGAGATAGAAAAGTCCATCTATAAGTGGAAACAATCTTAGTGTCTCACAATAAAATACAAAAATTATGACTGTTTTTAAAAAACTCTGATGAGATAGTATGTATATACTATGTTTTGGGGGACAAATGAGAGATAGTTGGAACCTAAGCTAAGGAAGTATAACTCAAAAGATTTGGGACCTTGTGGTCAAGTGGTAAGAAGAAAAGTTTGGGATATTTTAATGTTTTATGTTCAATTTATTTGTTACGCAAAATTTAAAATATTAAATTTTTATTTATTAATAACTATATTTAATATTTTAGTATTTACACATTAAATTAGACTTATAATATTATATTTTAATTTTAATAATTTATATGCATATATATATATATATATTCATAAAATTTGTATAAATAGTTAATTTATGTATTTATTTTAGATTTTTTATATTTTATTTTTTAAGTTATTTTTACAGATCTAGATTTAGATAATTACAGATAATGGATATCCAAAACTCAATATCTGAAAGAAATAAATTCAAATATTAAAATCACTGGTTCAATAGATCCAAATCCTTATTCGGATATCCTAAATTTTTCGAATATCTGAATCCATACAATAATTTATATAGGTATTATCATTCTTAATCCAATACCTGATACATATAATCAATTTCTTAATTTATTTGATTCTCTGATATTGTATAAGGTGCTAAATATTTGAAAACATTTCTTAAGTTTACTAGGTTATAGTATCAAATATTAACACGAGACACAAAATATTTAAGAACGTTGATGAGTCGGCCCATGATCACATGCCCTTCCCTTGGAAATTTTAGTTGGTTGCATTCACCTCGTTTGTTTATTTGTTGTAATTGTCAAGATATTTATTATGAAAGAGAGTCATTAGGGTCATCCACAACTACACACATTAATTCAAGCGAAATGATGATGCCCTATTGTTTCGGTAACCCACTATTTTGGAAGAAATTCCAAACTATTTATTCTATTAACAACCAAAATTATTTCCCATTTTCAGCCAACATCATAACGTAAACCTATATCAAAAAGCCTTTAAAAAAAACGAAACAGACAATACTGATTTATTTCTCGGTTAAAAAATTATAAACAAAAACTAATATTGCTTGGTATAATATTTGTTTTTAAAATAAAAATTAAGATTGTTTCTTATAATATTTGTTGAGTATTTTTTTTTACAATCAACTGGTTAACTGTAAAATACTTTAAGATTCTATAATCTAAGAAACCATATTAGACATTCTTGATGAATGCAATGTGATTATGATAGGGTTTTAATATTGGATAGGAATACAGTGACCAACATGAAGTTCCATTAGATGAGTATTGCAATTTTTAAATATGCAACCTTAGTAGAAACCTGTCTATTAACTAGACAAACGATTAGAGTTTTTATGTTTTAGGATAATATTTTAGAGAAGTAAAATAGATTAAGATAACCTAATAGATTAGATAACCTAATACACTGCGATCTATAAACCCAAGTTTCAAGCACCAAATCAACTATTTCGAAAAAATCATCTTAATGAGAAATAATTCTCTTTTATTTTTGGATCGATGGTTAACCATTAAGTTACAAATTAATATCTTAAACATTATTTGTGAAGTGATTTGTACATGCGTCATCATAATATTTAATTTTAACAAAAATAATAATATGACTTTAAAAAATAATCATATAACATTAACCTAATTATGACATGTACAATCTTTTATAAAGATTTATATTTTTGACAAGGTATTTTATGAGATAATGACTATAACTCATATATATGTTACTATTAATGTAAATTTAGTATAAATATTTATTTAATCAAAATTATTTAAATATATAAATAATTAATAACTTATATATTAATATTAAATTATTATATATATATCACCTTAATAAAATTCTAAATATGATTACAACTATTTTTACATCAACTTATATATATATATATATATAATCACAATAGTTGTAAGTGTGCATCAACAAATACAAAATTAAAGTAACACTTATCAAATAATATTTTTGATAGTTAAATAATTAAATTCTAATTAAATTTATCAGTTCATGATATTATTAAAAAATTAGTTTTTACCAGTTTAACGTGTTTTAAATAAAAAAAATCCAAATTTTATTAGAATTTATATATTTAAATATATACATATTTAAACTAATTGATAAGAGACATATTTAAAATAAATAAACATTAAATAAAATATAAATTAAAATTTTATTTTTATAAAATGTAATCTTAAATTTATTGAAATTTAAATAAAGTAAAGTGAAATAGTTAAACCAAATAAAAAATAAGACTAAAACATATCTAAACCAAATTGTCCAAATCTAAACCAATTTTTTTCAAAATGTAGTAATATTATATCTAAAATTATTTTTTATATTTATGGCTTATGAGTATTGTACTATTAGGATTTATATATTTAAATATAGAAATATTTAAAACTAAGTGCTCAGAAAAATATTAAAATAAATAATCATCAAGTGTAATATTATAAATTATTATTTTAAAAATAATAATATTAAATCTACTATGTTTAAATAAAATCAAAGTGGAATTTCTAAACCAAATAAAAAGAAATAAAAGTAAAAAATATACTTCTGATTTTATATTTTTCTAAATCAATAAAATTAAATTAGAAAAAATAATAATTTCCAATGTAAAATAAAATTTTCTTTTGAAATAAAAGTAACAATATATTTAGAATTATTATTATGACGCAGGAAAACTTGGTGTCTTATTATTGTTTGGGTAACTATGAACTGTTAATTATGTCTCAAATGTAAAAAAAACTAGGGGAAATTGCAATTCTATCACAAGTTTGATATCACTTTGCAAATTTATCTTTAATGAATGATAATTTTCACAAATACCTTTAAATTATGATGAAAATAGACTAATTATTATTTTTTAAATATTTATAAAACATTTAGAAACTCAACCACACTCCTTCAACACTAAACCCAAAACAATATCATTAAAGTGTAAATCTAAATGTAATATATTTTTGATTGAAATATTTTTTTAAAATGATACTTAACTTTTATTATTCTTTGCAATTTCTCAAAAAAACTATGAACTACTAAGTTCTTAACTAATTGTGTGTATGAGCACTTACAGAAAGTCTTAAACACGTTAAATATTGGTTTGACACCGGTACCATGTCTACCAAACTTTTTCTAAGAAATCAAATCATATAAAAGAAAAAAAAATTGTGTCGACAAATATATATAATTTTATCATTTGCAAGCAGGATCCTCCTCCTCAAGATTGTCATTGCAGGAATCACAACCTTTTGGTGCTCACCATTCATTAAGGCCTGCATAAAGAAGATCAATTCTCTTTGTAGTATGTTCCTATGGAAAGGATCAGTTCAAGGTTATCATTCATCAAGAGTTGCATGGGATACAGTTACTTAATCTAAAGCTCAAGGAAGACTAGGAGTTAAAGATCTCCAAACCTGGATTAAGATGTGTAGCACATGCGTTTGGTTTGGCTTCTGTTCTTTCGTGAGGATTCAGTCTAGGCGTCATGGTTTAAAGAACTTCTCTCTTTGGCTTGGCCTCTCACAGTTTGGCTTCTGTTATTTACACTTGTGTTTTAACATACACAAGTACACACACATACTCTTGTAGAGGGAGAAGAGAGAAATCTTTAGTTGTCTACATTGGTACTCTTTCTCTAACTCTTCTTTTTTATTAGAATTAGATTTCTTTTACAACAAGAAAACACACATACTTATAGTACTACACACACTTAACTTGCACAACTTATTCTTGTCTATGTTATGTTCCTAAAACACTGGAATATTCGTACAATCAATGCGTATCCTAGACTCTAACAACTCTTAACAACTATTTCCCAACAACCTAATTTGGATAGCTTTTAACTAAACTAACACCAATTCTTGTGCTTCTTCTGTTGTTACACAATCAAACTTTGTCGTTTACTTCTTGTTGTCCACGTTGGTTCCTTTGATTAAGCTCCTGCTGGAAAATGGGGAATCAGCTAGGGTTCTGGTTTGATAATTGGGCACCTCCGGGTTATATATAGATTCCTTCTATAAGTGACAACATATAGTACTCGAACGTGACTTGTTTCCTATTGGTTCATACTTCGTACTATTATTATTGCCTTGTTATATATAGATATGGGAAAATGTGGGCAAAATAGATGTCTAAAGCACGTCTCTTTACTGTCTCATACTATAAATTGTAAAAGCATTTGCCTCATGAAACACGAGGTATATGGTGGGTGTATATTCCAGAATAGTCCAAATTAGCTTCTATTACATTTCCAAACAATACTTTAGTTGTTTTTGGTTTATGAAATTAGTTTCTTATATTATTGATAGCTCTTTCTATTAATTTTTTTTTGCTCTTTCTATTAAATTATTGATAAGTCTATGCTATTTTATTAGAATCTCAAAATGTTGATGGTAATCTTGAAAAATGTAATTAAATTAGTTCTCAAAAATGTAATTAAATTATTAATTTAATTTTTATTTTAATGCATTTCTAAAAATATTATTTTGTTGAAATGAACAATTGTTTTATATGTTACATTCTTTTGATAATATTCCTAGAAACAAAAATTATCGAATGGGAGATTCAATCACCCATTTATAAAGGAGCCTCAAATATATAAATAATAATATCTGAACTAATCGATTTAATTATTTAACTAGATTTTTTTTAATAATTGATTAACTTTTGTATATGAAACTGTATTTATATATACTAAACAATACAATTTTTACTGTTATAAGCTATTATTACCCATTTTATATTAACATATAATTATAATAAAATCTTTCCTATATTGAAAAAATTCGTGACTTATATTGGAAAATACAAAAGTAAAAGATATGCCGGAAATGGTAAGAAAAATATAAATAAGGACCTCGTTTGATAAAACAAAAGAGGGTCTAGTAAGTTTGGGATATTAAATTGGCCCATTTAAACAATGGACTGAGGCCCAAGTCCAGTCGGCACATGCATGGCATGCGATGAACTGTTGTCTATGAATTGTTGTATCAGAATCTATTTATATGATCTTGGATCCATGATGAGTCTTATACTTCTTTTTTTTTTTCTGAAAACAAGTCTTATACTTCTTATATTCTATTGCTTTTTACATAAAATTCTATAATGAAAAAAAAAGAACTGAACAATACATCAACTAAATCATTGCAAAAAAGTTGTATTCAATTAAAAAAGAACATCGTAGAAAGCAGTATAGTAAGACTTTTTAAGTGTAGTAGCAAACAATCAATAAACACTGTATCAGCATAGGCTCACATAATGAACTTACTTGGAAGAAGCATACGTCTCTTGCAAGAAGTTGTAGAGCTCTTGAGCAACAAGAGAAGGATACTCTTCTTGAGGCAAGAGCGCACCTTCGACCTCCACAAATTTGCTCACTCCTTTAGCTCCTCTCAGTGCCTCCATCTCAGCCTTTGATCTCTTTGGAGCTCCTTTCGTTGACATCACCATAACAGGAAGTTTCCCTTCCAAATCAGCAAACAGCTGGAGAAACTCATCCCTGGAGGAAACCGGGTCGAGTAAACCGGTCAAGAAAGCTGCAGGGACGTAGCGTGATCCCTTCTGCTTTGTTAACTCGTATCTGCTTTGGATTATGGCGTCAGTCACGTTGCTTTGGTCTGCGTAAACATGGGATTTGTATTGAGACTCGATTGATTTCTCGTTGCTTACTAGCATGTTGTACATCATCCAACCAACTCCAGGTGCTCTTAGTGTTCCTCTTAGCAGACCATACCTGTTGGGACACAAACCAGGTCGATCAAGAGAGGATCAAGACAGGACTTAATGAAAGCAACAGACCTTGTCTCCATGGAGGAATCACGGCCAAAGACAATAGGTAGAGGTCCAGCCCATGTAGGTGCAACAGCAGCAATAGCTGATGGTTTTAGTAGGCCACGATGAGTAGCACGGACTGCTAGTGTTGCTGCATGTCCTCCTCCAATGATTACTATATCATCATTACCTGTTTCGTTTTAACAGTATGTACATATCCATAAACATAGTTTCAGAATACAGCTGAAGCTACACAATTCTAACACTCTTATAAGCTCATGTAACCAAATATAGATATAACTAGTCTACATGAATCAGTTTCCATATCGAACAAACATGCACCTAGAACTAACCTGCCTGGCTCATTGGGCTCTCAGGTGAGTTCATGAAGTCAACCACAAACTTCTCCATGACATCTGTATCATAATCCATCTTAAGCTTTTCAGAGTAACCAAGACCAGGCCAATCTACAATAGTAGCACGCCAATTCACTTCCCCATCACGCTGCACAATGTTCCTAGCCACAGATCTCCACTCCTCCACGGTGCTAACATCTGATATCGTTGGTATCATCAGGATATTCTTAGCTGATTCACACTTGTCTCCCTCGTGCTCTTCATAGTGTATACCAATCGAGTTTCCCTTGAACTTCCACTGCCACTTGCTTGTCTAAAACAGAACAACATGAAACCAATAAACTAAAGATTGTTCCATAAAGATCATAACTTTTCAAATTCTGGCTCCATAAAGATCATAACTTTCATCAAATCTCTTCAACAGAAGCAACATGAAACCAAATAAGCTAACGAGTGATCCATAAAGATCCTAACTTTTCAATTCTGGTTCCATAAAGATCATAACTTTCTACAACACTATGATAATACCAATATGAGTAATCTCTTATCGAAGTCAAATGATCAAACTTTGAATTGAAATTGAGACACGATCAGACAAAACAGTAACTCACTTTGGTTTGGACCGAAACTTTGTCATCGATGGAGATCGAGGGGTTTCCGACAGAAGCTCTAACTGTAACGGGTTTGAAACTTTTCGGAGCAAGCAAGAGAAATGGTCTTCGAATTCTGCAAGAAAAGGGTACGAGAGGTGGTGAAGATACAGAGAAAGCAGCTGAAGCAGCCATGGAAGCTGAGGATAATACAATAAAGTTAGAGGCTTTCGGAAGATCTGGTAGGAAACGACGATTCAAAGGTTGAGACTTTAGAACCCAGAACCACCAGACGTGCTGATTTTTCTTCTCGTCAAAAATCTGTCAGAAATTTTCATAGCAGTCCAGGAATATGAAATGTTTACGTTTTCGTCCATGAAGAATGGAAAACGTCACAATCAACCCCAAACCTAGCAAATGAAGAGCACAAAGTGATAGTATAGACTAGTGTGGTATTGATTAACAGTAAGCTGAAACAAAATATTCTGACAAGTGATCTCCCAAACCAAGAGGCTTGTGTCTTGCTAGTAAACGTATATGAAAAAACGGATGAAACATGAACTTGTTCAGATGATTACAGTCTTGTCCGCAACACGAGGCACTTCGGGTTCTTTCATCAGCTCCATCCAGTTGTATAAAGCCTGAGTGCATATGATTCCAATGAGAAACTCTCAGCTTCTCTAATAAGTCTTTTACCATCGAGTTTTAGTTACAAATAGCCTTCTCCGACCAAACCAAACCACCATGACTACAAGCAGACAAGACTTCATGGAGTTTTGTGTTTAGTTAATTTAGTTAACTTGCCACTGTCTCTTTTTGACAATGTCTATTACACTCTACCATTGCAACTCTCTCCTTACTACCTGCAAGACCTTAAGATCACTAACTCAAATCCACGCCTCCTTCATCAAATCCGGCGTAGACACCGACTCTTACTTCACCGGAAAACTCATCCTCCAATGTTCCATCTCCATCCCCAACGCTTTACCCTACGCCCGCCGTCTCTTACTCTCTTTTCCTCACCCTGACGCCTTCATGTTCAACACTCTCATCCGAGGGTACTCACAGTCCGACAAGCCGCACAGTTCGGTAGCTATGTTTGTTGAAATGATGAGGAAAGGTCGGATCTTTCCCGACAGCTTCTCCTTTGCCTTTGTCGTCAAGGCGGCGGAGAGTTCCGGGTCTCTAAGAACTGGGTTTCAGTTGCATTGTCAAGCTTTGAAACATGGGTTGGGTTCGCATGTGTTTGTTGCAACTACTTTGATTGGTCTGTATGGGGAATGCGCGTGTGTGGAGTTAGCTCGGAAGGTGTTCGATGAAATGCTTGAAACGAATTTAATTGCGTGGAACGCATTGGTCACGGCGTGTTTTAAGGGGAGTGATGTTTTGGGAGCAGAGGAGGTCTTTGGTAAGATGATGGTGAGGGATCAGATGTCGTGGAACGTGATGCTTGCGGGTTACATTAAAGCTGGGGAGGTTGAGAGTGCTAAACGGGTGTTTTCGGAAATGGTTATCAAGGATGATGTCTCCTGGAGTACTATGATTGTTGGGTTTGCACATAATGGTAGGTTTGATGAGGCTTTCTCGTGTTTCAGGGAGCTGAGACGAGCAGAGATGAAACCAAATGAAGTAAGCTTGACTGGAGTTCTCTCTGCCTGTTCACAATCTGGGGCGTTTGAGTTTGGGAAGGCGTTACATGGGTTTGTAGATAAAGCAGGGTATAGTTGGATAGTCTCGGTGAACAATGCGCTTATTGATAT
Organism: Moricandia arvensis; assembly: GCA_905132765.1. Classification (NCBI taxonomy): domain Eukaryota; kingdom Viridiplantae; phylum Streptophyta; class Magnoliopsida; order Brassicales; family Brassicaceae; genus Moricandia; species Moricandia arvensis. The sequence continues at coordinate 58,031 of CAJHQP010001902.1, forward strand.
GTATTCTAGGTGTGGTAATGTCTCATTAGCTAGGTTAGTCTTTGAAAGTATGGCAGAGAAGAAGAGCATTGTGTCTTGGACTTCAATGATTGCGGGTTTAGCAATGTATGGTCATGGTGAAGAAGCTATTAGACTCTTCAATGATATGACTGACTCTGGTGTTTCCCCTGACAAAATATCTTTCATTTCACTTCTGTATGCTTGCAGTCATGCTGGACTGATAAGAGAAGGTGAAGATTACTTCTCTAAGATGAAGAGAGTTTACCACATAGAACCAGAGATTGAACACTATGGTTGCATGGTTGATTTATATGGCCGATCTGGACAACTCCAAAAGGCTTACAGTTTCATATGTCAAATGCCAGTTCCACCAACTGCTGTAGTGTGGCGAACTCTTCTCGGGGCTTGCAGTAGTCATGGGGATACCGAGTTGGCCGAGCAAGTAAAACAAAGGCTTAATGAGCTTGACCCAAACAACCCTGGTGATCTTGTTCTTTTGTCCAATGTTTATGCTACTTCTGGTAAATGGAAGGACGTTGCTTCTATCAGAAAGTCAATGATTGTCCATAAGATCAAGAAGGTAACTGGTTGGAGCTTGGTTGAAGTTGATAAAGCCATGTACAAGTTCACTGCAGGTGAGAAAAAGAAGGGAATCATTTCAGAGGCCCACGAGAAGCTAAAGGAAATCATATTGAGGCTTAAAGATGAAGCTGGGTATGCACCGGAAGTTGCAAATGCTTTATATGATATAGAAGAAGAAGAAAAGGAGGATCAAGTGAGTAAACACAGTGAGAAGCTTGCACTTGCATTTGCTCTAGCTAGATTGCCCCAAGGAGCAAGTATCAGGATAGTAAAGAATCTGAGAATCTGCAGAGATTGTCACACTGTCATGAAGCTAGCCTCGAGAGTTTATGGAGTAGAAATTGTGGTCAGAGACAGAAGCCGCTTCCATTCATTCAAGGATGGTTCTTGTTCATGCCGTGATTACTGGTAAAAGTTCTGATTACAACGTTCCTTTTTCTCATGTGTTTGGGGAAAATGTAGAATGTTCAGACATGGATGCAGAAGTTTTCACCAAGTTCTTACATAACAGTTGAAAGTAATTGGAGACTGAAGTTGAGATTGGTTGCACTGTAGGAGACAGCCTTGTCGTTTGGATGATCAGAGGGCTCTTAGACAGTTCTTAGAACAGTTCTCTCGTTATTATTTATGATTTTCATTTTCTTGGGCGGCAATACAGTCCAAGAACTTTTAAATATTAAACTCTGTTTTACCAGATATTACTTACCAAAGAATCTAAATGATATTACAAACAATAATTTATGGTAACTAATTGTCAAAATTATGAAAGAATAATAAAATTTGATTAATTCTTTCTTATATTCTTAAACCATATAAAACAATGAATAATTTTCAATAGAAATTAATATAGATTATTATAATAGTTATTAATGTTTTATTATTCGATTAATAGAAAATATTAATCTTTGCAAAAGAAAATATTTTATTTTCTTAATTTAAAAATAAATAAAATTAATGTGATAATTACATATTTATATAAATATGTGATTATTGCAATGTACACTGAAAATATGTATATTAGTCGTTTAATATATAAACTTTGAAGATTGGACGGATTATATTGAACGGAATATGTGAGAACGCTGCAATTATAAAATGTTTTGAATTTAAGTCAAATATACCATAATATAGCAAATAAAGTAATGTGGGGATTGAAAAGAGATTCTAAGATGGGTATTTTATTGATTATGTGATTGATATTAATATTTAGAGAGAGATAGAAAGATCTGGCAATTATGTAAAAATATTAGAAAGACATTAGCAATTAACAATGCATGTTAAAATGTGATGAAAAGAAAGAAATGCTAAAAAAATAAGAAGTTAAATTTGATGCATAATATATGTTAAAGAAGTTAATGTAATAATTGCATATATAAATATTCATCAGTTATTTGCATCAAATCTATGAAATATTCGCAACTGAAAATTAATTTGCATTAAAATTAAATAAAGTGATAGATAAGATAACGTGAGATTATAAAGTGTTTTAAAATTGTTTTTAGGTTCTCTGATAATGAGTATGCTAATCATATGATCAAATTAAGTAAAATAACTTTTTTGTGATTTTGATTAATATTACTAAATTATCACTAAATCTTTTGTTTCTAAAAATTAGTATTGAAATTTTAGATTTTTTTAATTATTTGGTGTTAAAAATAATCTTTTTTATTTTTTCTAAATATTATTCAAAATATAGTACAAATCATTCATTCAATAGTTTGAATGTTGTCATATACACCTATTGAAAAATTCAAACTTCAAAGTCAACTTTGAACGAAAGATAAAATAACACCACAATATGCTTGATGAACAAGACAAACACAATCCAAAGCAAGACACTCGCCTCTTAAAACTCTATAAAGAGGATAATCTCCAGGAAGTATAGAAGAAAACAAAACAGAGTTCTAAGAAAATGGAAGAAAACAAGAGCAAAGTAACACTACATGGGATGTGGGCAAGCACATACTCCAAGAGGGTCGAAATAGCCCTTAAACTCAAGGGTGTACTCTACGAGTACGTTGAAGAAGATCTAATGAACAAGACGGAGTCGCTGATTCAACTCAACCCTGTTCACAAGAAGGTTCCTCTTCTTGTTCATGACGGTAAACCAGTTGCTGAATCACTGATGATTCTTGAATATATCGATGAAACGTGGAAGAACTCTCCTCGTCTCTTGCCAGATGATCCTTATGAAAGGGCCCAGGTTCGGTTCTGGGTCAGCTACATCAACCAACAGGTGTTTTTCCCCGGATCTCTCACCAGAAAATTTCATTACATTTGATATGGTTATTGTAGGAATGAATGACTGTTTCTTGTTGCAGGTGATTGAGGTCATGGGACAAGTTCTGTTCCAAGAAGGTGAAGCTCAAGAAAAGGCTTTAGAAGAGGCTCGAGAGAGGTTCAAAGTTCTTGAAGAGGGACTAAAGAAGCATTTCCCAAACAAAATCATCAGAAAGAATGATGATGTAGACCTTTTGGACATCCTCATCATCTCTACTTTTGGATCACACGACGCTTATCATGAAGGAATCGGTATAGAGACATCTCTAGTTAATCCAGTGAACACTCCAACATTATACAACTGGATAGAGAGCCTGAAAGAGCTGACCGTGATGAAAGAAGCTGAAGTGCCTAGTGATAGGTTGGTGCCTTTTCTCCAGATGTATAGGCAAAGGCATCTCCAGGAGGCTGCAAACGCGTAATGGGATCAAAATATTGGTCTAGTGATTGATGTCTCAAAGGATAATAGATTGAAAACTAAATAAAGGCACTTGCCATGTTATTCCTTGAGACATTCGTTTATGGATTAATAGCAGTTACTAATGTATGATACTGAAACTAAATAATAAAGGCATTTGTTAGTATCTTCATGTTTTCTACAGTCACTTGATACAAATCGTTGTATACTTGTGGCAGAAGAAATTTGCGATAACATTCTATCACTGTAAGATCCCTTTCACAGAGACTGTAACCAACAAAGCACACATAACAAAAAAAGGGTATAGTACTCAAAATTTCTACAGCTTCACATACCTCGTGCAGCTTCTTCACAGTGGTACTGTGTTCCTCCACTATGGTTTCTTGTCGCATTACCAGAAAGGGAAAGAAGAAATGGAATCAAAGCAGAGAACTTCTTTCTCACGCTTCTCAGGAGTTGAGTGACGCAACAGAACAAAAAAACGAAAGCCGCATCACTAGATATTATGTTCATGAGACCAGATCAACTCCAACATCTTTGTGTATTGGAAGGAAGCTCACCAGGGACCTTAGTTACCATCTTCCCGCAAATCAAGCAAACTGAGATAGTTCTTTAAACAACCAGATCTGAGGTAAGCCACTGCATCAGATTCACATGGCTACAACTGTGAAACCCTTCTTCTTGCGTAGCCTTTTATCTTTAAGACCATCAAAAAGAAGTTCGTAAGCATAATATGTAATACAGCTCTTCTTCAATAGATCCTCCAAGACAAGCTTAGGAGCAGCCACCTCCTTTTTGTCAACATCAAAAATAGTGTTCACAGCCTCAGGGACAAGGCCTTTCTGAACCATCAGATAAATAATACCCGAAGCCTCATAAACTCTATCTTCCACACAAAGACAGTTTATCACACGTCCAAGTGTTGTGAGTGATGGAATAAACCCATCTTCCATCATCTTGAGTAGAAACTTGTACCCCAAACTGACATTTCCCGTTTTGCAATAACCATCAACCATAAGCCGGTATGTGTATCCATCAGGAGCAAGACAACGATCAACCATCTCTTGGAAAAGCTTTTCAGCCATAGTAACATTTAACTTCTCAGTGAAAGCATGGATGATGATGTTATACGTTGCCGTTGAACTTGAAAGCTTGTAAGTCTCTTCCATCTTCCGGAACAACGTGTATGCTCCATCCAAGTCTCCGTTTTTGCAGAACCCATCGATCAACGTTCCAAAGGTAACTGCATCTGGATTCAAACTCTTCTTTTTCATTTCCTCCAACAACCCCAAGGCTTCATCTAGTTTCTTGTATCTGCATAGACTCTCCAGAAGTATATTAAACGTGAATAAGTTAGGAGCACAACCTTTCTCCACCATAGTTTTATATGTTTCCATCACATCTTCGTACTTTGACGTTTTGCAGAGACCATTCAATAAAGAGTTGTAAGTGTACACGTCAGGAACAACACCATTGTCTAACATAACATCTAGCATCTCAAGTGCGCTTTCCATTTTCAACTGTGTAGAATATCCATGAATCAAGATGTTGAAAGTAAAAACGTCAGGAAAGTACCCTTTGGAGATCATGACTTTAACAAGACCATCAGCATCAGAAACACATCCCATCTTGCACAATCCATTTATCAGTATGTTAAAAGTCTGTACCTCTGGAATCAAACCCTTTCCAGACATTTCACTCGCCAACTGAGCAGCCTCCAGAATCAAACCATGCTTAGACAATCCTTTGATCAGTGTGTTGTAAAGAATCACATTAGGCTTTATTCCTTTCCCTAAGGCCTCATTAAATAAAGCTAAAGCACGGTTTGTTTCACCATCTTGACATAATCCTTCAATCAAGGAGCGATATGTAAACTCGTCAGGCACAAACCCGTTGAAAACAGCATTACCAAGAATCCTCTCTGCAAGCTGAACCATTTCACTTTTGCAATATCCAGCTATTAGTGTGTTATAGGTAAAACTATCAGGCTCAAGCCCTTGATTCACCATCTTCCCTAAGTAAAACTCTGCCTCCTGAAACTTGGAACTCTGACATAACCCACATATTAGATTATTATACGTGACCACATCAGGTTTTGGTCCCTGCTCTATCATACAACCTACCATACGTACAGCAGCATCAAGCTCACCTTTTTGACAAAGCCCTAGAATAAAAAAATTATAAGTAAAGAGATTCGGCACCACGCCTCTCTTGATCACTTTCTCCAATAGCTTTTCACACTCCTTAACATCTCCTTTCTTGCAAAGAACATGTAAAACCTTGTTAAACGCACTAAGACAAAGCGAAACACCAGAACTAATCATCTTCCCAAACAACTCAAACGCCTCTTCCTTCAACCCCTCCTCATAAAACCCACTAACAACCGTACAATAAGCAACCACATTCACCTCACATCCCTGAGAAGCCATATTCTCAAGAAGCCTCAAAGCAGCGTGAGGCCTACTCGTCTTACAAAACGACTTCATCCTAATAGTAAAAGAATACACATCAGGGGTGATTCCTCTATCCCTCATCCTCATATACACCTTGTGAGCTTGATCAAAGTACCCACTATCAACCAATACACTCATGATAGCATTATAAGAGAAAACCGTTGGCTCACAATCATAAAAATCCATCCTTTCAAAGACATTTACAGCTTCTTGAACTTTCCCTTTCTTACCGTAACTCTTCATTACACCAACGTAAACCCCTTCAAGCATATGGTTGCCTAGATTGTGCCGTAAATCGACCAGAACCTCTTCCATGGCTTCGAATTTTCCGTAAAGGCCAAGCTTTTCAATCACGCTGCGGTATGTAGATAGAGTGTGCTTGAAACCATCTTCTTGTTTCATCGAGTTGAAGATCTGTAAGGCTTTGATAGGATCTCTCTGGCATTTTATGACTGCGGTTACATGCCTTGGAAGCAGAGGAGGGCTCATTAGGAGAAGGGTAACTACTTGAAATCCGTAAAGGTTGAAACTTTCATGTACGATTTGGTTTCGGAGTTTGGTGGCTACTCGAGGAGACCGGAGACGGCGAAGAAACTTTCTCTGAAAAACAATTTCTAAAATGTTAAATTTCGTTAGGACAACAAGTTGATATGGCCGAGTTGGTCTAAGGCGCCAGATTAAGGTTCTGGTCCGAAAGGGCGTGGGTTCAAATCCCACTGTCAACATTTGTTTTTTTTCTGATTTTTTTTTGTCTACTTTAAAAAAAAAATTTATTGACCCAAACTGTTTCAGTTTAGATGTATTATTTCTACAAACTCGACCACTACCCTCTCTCAGACTCAAATAGAGTTAAGGTCTTGTTTTCTGCTAGTGTCTTTGCCTGATGCTTAATGTTGTCTGCATTTTTTTAATTTATATGTATATTATTTGCAATTGAGTCAGAACCAAGATGCATATATCTCTTGTGCTTGTCCCTTTTGTCAAAGTGTTTTAGATTCAGAGATTATTGATATTTTCATTGACATGCCTAATTGTTAAAGTCTATGCTTCATCATGTTGTTTTCAAGATGTCTTTCTTTGATTCCTTTTTTTTGTTCTGTCTCTATTCATAAAAGGAATCTCGCAGTTTGTTCTACGAGATGCTACTTTAGGGTCTTTGTTGTATTGACTTAAAGCTAAATAACAATTCAAAAATATCCTATCATTGATCTTACATATTACATTAAACAACTCAAATCTAACAGTATAGAGTATACATATCATCATTTGAATTGCAATCTCTAGGCAATAAATTTGTAGTGTCGACATTACGCAGTATAAAATACATATCATCATTTGACATCCAAATTGTTGAAATCAATCTTTTAATTTAAGTATATTTATCCAAATATGAGCATATTACAACAATGATGAATATCGATTCAGCAGACTATCTAGTAGAGAGAACGCAAAAAAAAACAAAGATGTCATTTAATTAGTTTGGTTCTCAAACTTTGCTTTTCCTAAAGGTACATTACATCTCACATTTGCACCTTCTCCTATTGACCCATTAAAGCTTTCAAGACCAGCTTGCAACTTTGACGGTAAACTCAAAACTATTAGAAGAGTGATGCCTGACCGATGAAAGCCTCCTAATGGATTTAAGGATCAGAGTGCGGATGTCACGAGAAAATCTAACCATGATGGCCAAGCATGAATGTCTTTTGATTTCACCATCCTAACCGAGCGGCCACCATATTGGCCAGTCATCACCAGGTTCAAAAGAATTGGTTCAATACTTTTGGAGTAAGTTCTTGTTTGTCCTTAGAGAAGAGAACTTGTGATTTTAGTTTTGTAGAACAAATAGATCTAGTTTCCATACGAAACTAGATTTTAGGATATAACCTAAGAAGTTTCTTCTTGCTGTTGTTCTTCTCAAGTGTCCAAGATTCTTGCAATCTTGCTGGTTGGTTCCTTTCACCATTTCCTGAAATTTTATTAGTTTACTATAAAACACAAAACATATATACCTTAATTGACATATGATGATTAACTAATCATCATTTACACCCATCTTTTATAAAACATTTGGCCTTTGTTTTATAAAAAGAAGTTTGATCCCAGCTCATTTCTTTATCAAAGTTTTTTTTCATTATCAGTTACGCTTGATGTATTTACAATGATTATGTACTAGATCTTTATATCTTGAAACAATATTATTTTTATAATTAACAACTTTTACTTATTATTCCTCAATAACTTTCACATATTACAACTTGCTCTTGATTGACTATAGGTTTGGGTGATATCCTGACTGCACAATTTCAGCACAAAGAACAAGTAAACACAATCAAATCAAGACATCAAATCTAAAGAAATTAAAGACAGACTTAGAAATGTTCTTATCTTATTGTGTTTTTCTTTATTTTATACAAAATAATCTTTCTGTGGTTTAAACTTTCAGTCTCATGTTTCTTTTGCTTATCATGCAAGGAAGATTAAAATTTTGTATAATCTTCTTCCAATGTTAAAGATTTATTTCTAAATTGTCCTAAAAACTGAAAGAATCAATCTCACTTGGAATGGCCATACCTGATTATCTTCAGAAGCATACCGAGCCACTTGACATCAATGCAAGTTTTGAGTCTAGTGGCCGAGTTAAGCAGATATGTGTGTTGGGGAGGAGTGGAGGGTAATGTTTTAGATGGAGGATGTCTGAAGTTTGTATTGTGTTTTCTTTTCTTCTTTTTTTGTTAACTTTTTGATATTGATCTTTATTTGTTTTGTAGTTGTGGAGAGTTGGATCACGAAGACCCCAAATCTTGTTTTCAGATGCCTATAGTCAGTTTCAAAACGCATGTCGTGGTTGAACCTCCTGCCGAGAATGCGGTTCCTGATAATGATGCTGGTGTGCTTAAGCCTCGTGTTGAGAATGTTCTTGGGCTTGAAGTTGTTGCTGAGAATGCTGCTGGTTTGCTTGAACCTCCTGCTGAGAAGCTTCTTGGGCTTGAAGCTGTTCTGAGAAGGTTGCTAAGCATGGTCCAATCAATGAGTCTGCTCCTAAGCGTGAGGGGAAAGCAAAAGCTGTCACCAACCCAGATGAAGAAGGTCTTCTTTCGAACTACAAAGGTAAAAGAAATCGATTTTTCTTTTGTTCACTAGTTCTTTCTCTATTATGATCTCTATCCATTTGTTTCACCCATAATGATCGTCATAGAAGATGGTACTGTGGAGAAGTACTCCTTTGGACATATCATACCTTCTTATATTAGACGGGTTCACCAGAGCCACTATACATCAACTCTAGCTTTGAGTCTAGTGGCCCAAGTTATCACATATGCGCTTGGGGAGCTGTTGCTGAAAAGGAAGGAGGAAAAGAAGTTGATGTTCAAGCAGTAAAGAAAAAAAGATGCAAGTTACCTGTGACTATTTCTAGACGAGTTCAGAACAGAAGATCTTTTTGGATATATGCTCTGGCCATGACAAGGAAGTACCAGACCGTTGAGAAGAAGAAGAAGAAGGAAGATTGACGCTGACAGAGCTTACAGATCTAGATATAGTTTTTTTTTCCTTTCATCAGGAACGATAGTTTTTTCTGGGGGTTTTTTGTTTAGATTGCCATCTCGGCAAACAATTTGTGAGGTGTAACCATTTTGATTCTTTCTAAAAAAAACTCTTAAAAGACATGATTGCGGTGGTGTCATTCTTCTCATTTCAGCTTAGCTTAGTAGAGAACATTTTGTACCAGTTGCATTAGTTTCGTGTACTGAGAAACTCTTGAGTACCTTGATGAGCATATATGTTGGTAGCCAAGCCGGTCATCCGACCTCCTGTCAAACTCCATTAGCTTATCAATCTTTCTTTATGTCTCATGAAACAGAGAGAACAAAACATGTGGTGTGGAAACTTTACAAGTGCATACTCTCCCGTCTCAAAGACATGAATGTCCATTAGATCATCCTTTCTAAGAAACCATATAGCATACACGGAAATATTATGATTGTATAATCTTCTTCCAATTTGTGGTATTAATTTGGGTGCTCATTGTAGACTTATTGCTACTAAATAGTGTAATAGCAAAATATTGATTAAAAAAAACTACGCATTTGTAACTAAAACTATTGTTGCAAATAAGTAGTTACAAAGTGGTCGTCAATATAACTTAAATAGTGTAGTTGGAAAACAGTCACTATATTATTGCAATTTTTTTGTGACTCTAATAAAAAAAGATGTATTTTAGTGGCTAATTACTGGTTTAAAGACTTATATTCCACAGGAGATTAGTAGGCCGTGTATTGTGATTGTAACTGTTTTGGGACTGAAAACACATAATATAGTACATACTAGTGGTAAGTTTTCATTTGTTTCTTACAAAAACTTATTCTACAAAAATAGTTCAGATGGTAGTTAATGGTTTAATTTCAAAAATAATTTCAAATTTATTCTACAAAAACCAAAAATGATTATATCTTGTATAAATTTGAAATTTATAAACCTGGACAAATTGAAATCTTCACAAAACATATGTTATCCATTTGTAATACATTTTGTGTCATGATTGGAATACGCCAAGTTTATCATAAGTCTCGTGTTAGAAATCAAACTGGTATATATAGATATTCAGTGCCATTCCTGAATATATGCACATAAAATATTTACATAGAGCCTACGTTTTTATGGAACTCACATATTCCTGATATAAATCATACCACAGAAGGAAAATTTAATCACACTAAAGCCTTATTATTAGTTAGTAAATAAATATAAAATTTGTGTTAGAACTTAATTACTTAACTAAATTTTAAATGATTAAAATTTGAACCAATCATTAAAAATAATATGTGTAGAAAAGTACTTAAAAAATTTTAAAACAAAAATCGTTTTTCCATTATTATTTTTCCAGTTTTTTTTTAAATGTTTAATAACTAGAAAATAATGTTTCCAAAAAAAGCAATGGATTACTTCAAAAAAGCAATGTTTAAAACGAAGTTTCCAAACTATCCACGGTTGGTTAAGACATTTACAACTATACCCTTCTCTGCCCTTGTCTGGCGCAATCTTAGTGGTCCACATAAACCCTACGTCCTTTGCCCACACTCACACTTCACCACTTCCAGCATCAACATCATCAGCAACTAGGGTTTTAGCAGCAACGGAGATACAAGGAAGAGGAGCCAATTCCTCTGTTTCTTATAGAGAGTGAAGATGGTCGGAGACAAGAGCAAGAAGGCGAAAGTGGAAGCAGAGAGCGTGAAGCAAATCGACGGAGAGCTTGTTCTCTCAATTGAGAAGCTTCAGGAGATCCAAGACGACCTCGAGAAGGTAATAAAGATTGTACCTTTTTTTCTCAATCTCGTTCTTGGGCTCTGTTTTGAAATTCTGTTTTAAAGGTTGAACCTTTATGTTTCATATGTAGCTGGGTTTGTGTGAATGATGCATGGAGCTTATGTCTGTGTACTGTCTTTCCTGAATCTCACGTAAAAGTTGGTTTCTTTTCAGTACAATACATAGCTCTCTGCAAGTTATGTAAAGGAAGTAACTTGATAGAGAACGGTTTGAAAAGTCAAAGGTCAAGCAAATGTGTCTTGATTACAGTTAGTATAGGTATAAACTGTGATAAAAGTAGTCTTTTTTTAATCTTTTTCCTGACTGGTATGTTATATGTGAATGAATGATGATGTTTCTAGTACTGAATGTGCATGGAGATTGTATATCCTCTACTTATGGCTTTCTTGAATTTCACATGAAAGTTGAGTTTTTTTTCCCGTACTTCTACAGTGATAAAGTACAATACATCTAGTGAGATTTCTGCATATTAAGGAAGTGAAAGCTGAAGCAAATGCTTATCTTCAAGTTTTTATTACAGTTAGTGTTTTTTTTTTGTTCCTTTCTTTGTATTTCACTTGTATGTTCTATGTTGGTTGTAGATTAACGAGAAGGCTAGTGATGAGGTCTTGGAAGTGGAGCAGAAATATAATGAGATACGAAAACCTGTCTATGACAAGCGTAACGAAGTTATCAAATCCATTCCAGACTTTTGGATAACTGCTGTAAGTATCATTCTTCTTGGTTGTTTTGTTAATCACTCACTAAAAACGTCTTCTTCTAGTTGACTTTCCATGTTCTTTGCAGTTTCTGAGTCATCCTGCATTAGGTGAACTCTTGACAGAAGAAGACCAAAAGGTTTGAGTTATCTTTTCAATATTATAATGTAGATTTCTGTTTTATCACTATTTGCAGCTACACACTTACATCCTTGTTAACCTTCTGGTTTGATTTATCTGCTTTTACAGATTTTCAAGTACTTGAGCTCTCTGAATGTAGAGGATGCAAAAGATGTGAAATCTGGATATTCCATAACTTTTGTAAGTTTCTTTATCCAGATCATTCTATTATCCTCCCCTGTTGATCTAAGGAGATCTGTTATTTTACTTGTTGGATTGGGTATCAATCACAGCACTTCAATCCCAACCCTTTCTTTGAGGATGCAAAACTTACTAAGACCTTTACCTTCCTGGAAGAAGGAACAACGAAGATCACAGCAACTCCTATCAAGTGGAAAGAGGGCAAGGTAACTACTAAATCTTTCTTACTGGTGCAACATAATAAGTCTTTGTTACTGGATTATTCTTGATGATGTTTTCTTGATTATGAAGGGCTTGCCAAATGGAGTGAACCATGATGATAAGAATGGAAACAAACGTGCATTACCAGAGGAGAGGTATTGCTCTTGAGCCCAGTAACTGATTCTTACACTCACTGTGGACTTGAGGTGAAACTCTTTGTTATTAGGTGATTTCATATGATTAACCTTTTCACTCTACTTTCTCTTCAGCTTCTTTACTTGGTTTACTGATGCTCAACACAAGGAAGATGTTGGGGATGAGATTCATGATGAGGTATGTGCTCTCTTCTGTCTGGAATTGTTATAAGTTGAACACCATGTTCATTGTCTGCGCAATTTGAACTCCGAAACCTTCTCTTGTAGCAGGTCGCTGATATCATTAAAGAAGATCTCTGGGCCAACCCTCTCACCTACTTCAACAATGTGAACTATTTATCATTTCATTTATTCTTTATACTATAACCTATTTTCTATAGAGGATAATGTTGTTTAAAGATTTTGTTCTTGTACAATGATGTAGGAGGCTGATGAAGAGAGTTTTGATGAAGATGATGATGACGATGAAGAGGTAAAGCAATCATCCCATGTCCCTAAAATGCATTAGTTGGTTTGAGTATCATGGCTTGTCCCTATGCATTATCTTTGAATTTCCTGAAATATCTTCCAATCTTTCAGGACGATGAAGAGGAAGAAGAGGAAGAAGAGGAAGCTGGTGAGGAATGAGGGGAGCCCAAGATAAACACATTGCTCTGGCTTTGCTTATATAACAGATGTGTAAAGTGTTATGAGGTTCTCAATATTAGCAATGAGCATGAGACTAAGCTTTCTCCTTTTGAATATTTAGTTTATTCACCGTAATAGCTACATTCTGTTTGTATGAACCACTTTATCAGTCATGTTCCAAATCTTGCCATAGCTACATCTGTTATCATCAATGTGCAAATATATCAAACCTATGGTATGTAGAAGAGTTAACAGAGTCAGTTATAGTAATTTTAGAGTAGTTAGCCATCTCTAAGATACAAATCCATTTCATGTTCATGTATATACTCTTAAAATTACTTTCATATCTTATTTAATCAAAAAAACAGCATATTCAAGCCAAGCCAAACCAATAATGTGGTTTCAGGTCTGGAGGGATTAGAATTTTGGCTCGAATCTCTTAATAATTGATAAAAAACAAACTTTATGTAAAACTTATTATTTAATAAGTTTTTGCTAAATTTCCAAAAAAGAATTTTTACACAAAATATATATTATTTTTTTGCTACTTTCCTTTTTTCTTTTTGGTAACAGTTACATTAAAGCTTTGATTAATGGTAGCTTTCTATTTATTAATTAATCACTCACCTCGTTTTCACACTTTATTTCCACCATACAAAGTCAAGAACCTTCTACAGGTCGGCCACACAATTATTCTCTCTCTCACGTTCTCTCTCTCTCTGTCTATCAATCTATCTCCAGTGACTAGTAGTGTTTTCAGTGGTGGAAGAATCAGATTCAGAGCCAAACTCAAAACTTTGACAGAGCATGGGATCTGGAGCTGGAAGTTTCATCAAGGTTCTTCTGAGGAACTTCGATGTTCTTGCTGGGTAATACTTCAAATCTCATCTCTCCTTCTCAAAGTTCCTTCCTTTTGATAGACTCTGCTCCTAGTTTCTATTTTTAGACAGAACCCATGTTTAAAGTTCCAACCTTTGTCTAGTTTTGAGTGATTACTAATCCCAAATCTCTTGTTGCAGGCCTGTTGTTAGTCTCGTTTATCCACTGTAAGTGTCTCCACATCTCATCATTGATCTCTAGAAGGCAAAAGCTTTACTTGATCTAATGGGTTTCTTCTTGTTTGTCCAGACATGCTTCAGTGAGAGCAATTGAAACTCAATCTCACGCTGATGACAAACAGTGGCTCACTTACTGGGTTCTTTACTCCTTGCTCACACTCTTCGAGCTCACATTCGCCAAACTCATTGAATGGTAACATACCAATGAGTCCAAAGTTTCTTTCTTTTTTTGTTGTTGCTGATAATGTTGTGTTGTGTAATAATGATCAGGGTACCTATATGGTCCTATGCCAAGCTGATCTTGACTTGCTGGCTTGTGATTCCTTACTTTAGCGGCGCTGCTTATGTCTATGAACACTTTGTGAGGCCTGTGTTTGTTAACCCTCAGAGCATTAACATTTGGTATGTGCCTAAGAAGATGGATTTCTTCAGAAAGCCAGATGATGTGTTGACAGCTGCTGAGAAGTACATTGCTGAGAATGGTCCTGATGCTTTCGAGAAGATCCTAAGCCGAGTAATGCTCTCTCGCTCTCTCTCCCTCTCTCATTCCAAAATGTGACTCTCCTTTACTTATATTAACAATGTTCAAGAATTTGCTAGCTAAGTAGACGTTTTATAGAAAATTATTGATTAAGCAGACGACTAAACTGATTTTCGAACGTGTAGGCCGATTTTTAAAATATCGTTTTGTTTAACTTTATGCATGATTTGCCGCCTATACCGATTTTTAGAACATCGTTTTGTTTAACTTTATGCATGATTTGCCGCCTAGACCGATTTTTAGAACATTGATTATATCTCTTTCTTTGATCGTGCAGGCCGATAAATCAAGAAAATATAAACAACATGAGACAGTGTACGGTGAGGAGTATCAGTATGAAGGGAACTTCAAAAGCTTTTAACTTTAGATTGTGTGTGAAGCAAGTTCATGTCTTTGATGTTGTTTGTTTAGTTGCTTCCTCTTTTCTATGGATCTTTGTGGTGTAAAAAAGAATGCTAATAATGGAATCAAATTACAATGTTGTGAAATTAGACTATGAAGTTTGTTTTTACAACTTATTGAAACTTGTTCAGTTCCATAAGATCAAGTCTGAACAACAATAATGCCACAGAGAAAAATAACATGTAGATACGATGATGTCCAACAATCAGACATAAAATCACGAAATTTTCGGACAAAATCAACCAAACTCAATTGATTATTGATTTTTTGTGGGGGTTCTACCTATGGGGCTATGGATGATGTTCATCTTCACATTCCGGCAACATTTTTTTAGCAGAATTGGTAGTATATTTGAGTTGTGATTTGCATTTTTCTTTTTCCGAACCCCACGAATGAAAGAGTGGGTGATTTATGCAACTATAAAATCAAGAATAAAGCTGATGTTAATCAAAAAAAAAATTGTTAATAAAAAAAAAAAGAATAAAGTCATGGTCTTTGGGTGTTGACAAAATTGATATAAAAAAATTGTTTATATCAAGTTTAGTTTAAAATCAATCTTTGGTGTTGACAAAAAAAAAGTCATGGTCTTTGGGTTTGGGTTGAGCCAACCAAGGCCGTGAAACCCATCTATGACCCTAACATGCAAGTATCTAGTAATGGGCTGGTTCTGCTTTTAGGCTTTTAGGCCTTTAGCCCGTTTATTACCTCATCCATTTTGCTGTGAATTATCTTTTTTGGTTGCAGGTTGCAATGGCCTCAATTTACTATGTTGCTAACTGAGAATCATCTATCATTTTATCTTATTTTATTTTATTTTGCCATTATTTCTAAACTTGTACTTGTTAAGATTAGTCAGGATCGAATCTGAGATTCGGAAGCTTAAAATATTTCTTAAGAAGATTACTAAAAATTGTTTTTTCACAATTTATGGATCAATATCTATATAAAAAACCTTCAAAGTTTTTAGAAATTAAGGCCTATATTTTGGCTGTGCTTAGACTCCACCCTTATATTAGTAATAGTGTTCTAATTTATTTTCACTGAAATTTAGAGTCTATAGATGCAAGTCGTCGCAATAGCCTCGATTTAATATGTGGTTTACTGAGTATATCCTGTAAGGTATATAGTATCTTGTTATGTATCAATGAAAGATTAGTAACCTATATTATTCGACCTAGGACTTAATTTTACTTTATGATGACTTAAGGTAGGACTCGGACCACACTACCAACTTTCAAAATATGCATTCAATAGTTTTGTAATAAGTATAACCAGTTCACGACAAAATCTCGTTCTTTTTACTATGGATTAGTGACAATAAATATTATTCCCACGAATTATGCAGTACATGGAACCTCATGCATGCAACTACTTTGTTATGAAACTCTTTTCTTTTATCTCCTGGACCTTGGGACCACATAATAAACAAGTTCTGACGCTAATTACAATCATTAAACATAAGCCAGGAGATTAATTATTGATTAGGGTACTTTGCAAATTGCGAAAGGGATGAACCTTAGACGATGGTGGCTGTTGTCGATCATATTAATATAAAAATATTGACAACTTAGGTTTACGTACCAAGTTGTAACATAGAAAACGAATCTGCATGACGTAGAGCGACCAAGTATTGATTTGTGTTGTTTAGATCAGACACGTTCAAGCCAGCAACCTGGTGTCTTACTTTGGGTTTGTTTATTAAGAATGGTGACCAACTATAATGTGCAAGAGGTATAGCCTTTTAGGGTAAGTTATTTTCACAAGTCACAAGGCATGATCATATGGTTCCTGACATATAGAGTTTTTGCGACACTCTTTTACAAAATGTGAATGCATAATCTTTGAATTTTGTTGCGTTTCACCACTTTGTCTTTTTTTCATAAATTCATTTGTTAATTTTAAACTTAAAATCCGAATATAAACTAAGAGAAAATTATGTTTATGTTTTTGGCATTTGTTTTTTCGTACTCCAAAAGGTTTTAAATTTGATTAGTTAAAATATTGTTTCAGTACTTTAAGAAATAACACAAAGCGAAGCAACAATACATGCAATTTATACTTTATCCGTTTCATTTTAGTTGTCGTTTCAAGTTTTTGCACACAAATTAAAAAAATATTTACATTTGTATATTTTTGAAATAAAAACACAATTACTTAAACCCGGACGAGTTAGTCCAGTGGCTTCTGGGGTTTCGGCTCTGAGGTTGCGGGTTCGACACTCGGGCGGGGAGGTGTGTCCAGGGTCGTAAAAGGTACAGACAAAGGCTGGCACCGGGCCTAGGTGGTGGGGCGTAAGCCCAACACCTGGTTAATCAAAAAAAAAAAAAAAAAAAAACACAATTACTTATACATCTAACCATATTTCAACTAATAAAAAAATAGAACGATACATAAATCAAACAATAATTATTTTAAAACAAAAATTTTACTCACGACAATTAAGTTGTTAGTACTATTTTCTTTAAATATTTTCTGATAATTCTAGTTCCATTAGTACACGCACAATTCCAACAATACAAGCTGTTATGCCGAAAATTTTCCCAATATAACGATTAACTGGAAAGTTGCCGTTTTTTATTTTGTCATCTTTGACGTAAACGCATTGGATTTAGAAAGGATGCTTATGTGTGGGTTTAATTAAATTCACGTGCAGATTCAGTATTTATAGGCTCTTGGGACTAATCCTAAGTCATAATCTTACAATTACTCGCATCCTATAAATGGAGTGTGCCCTTTCTTTTGTTCATTTTTAACAGGGAGTCTGCCCTTTCAACCTTCAAACTATTCGCCACATTACAGATACTGATCGACAATTAGTATTAATTAAGCTAAAGAAATATAGTACAAAGCATAAAAATTATGCTGCAAGGTAATTATTACTCTTTTAAAATAATTTTCTTTGATAATTGGTACGAGTATACGAGCAATGTATAGTTGGATCACGTTTTTTAGCAATACTATACGATTAATCTTGTTTTTGTCGGTGTCAAAGAGGAGAGAGAGAGAGAACACCTGAGCTCAATCAAGGGTTAGATGTATAGATCATATCTCATTCTTATTTAATCTTTATATACAAAATATGTGATTCTCAGATTTGAATCTATTACCCGATTTGTTGAAAAGAAAAACTTTTACCAGATTTATATATGCAGTTAGTTATAAGAAAAAAACTAGATTCTAACCCGCGATAAATCGCGGATAATTTTTCGATGAAAAATTTATATAATGATTTTTTCTTTATTTGAAGTAAACTTTGGTATAAAATATGTAATCCCAAGTCTGAATCGAATCCAAACTAAAAAAACTGATGCGTATATACCCAGTTGTAAGCATATATAATTATTTTATATTAGTAAATAAAATATAATTAATTAGTTATTTAAATTTATTGTAATATGAATTGAATTGATTATTTTAAAACACAATAGATTACTTATTTAGTTCCTTAATTTTAGGCTAGTATATATATTTAATAATATTTAAGTTATATATATTTAATAATATTTAGTTCGTAAATATGAATTGAATTAATTTTAGGCTAGTATATATATTATTTTAGCTAGAAATAATAGAAAATCTAAGTAATAGTCATACGTAGACCATTTGTAAGTAGATAAAAATAGGACTCTGTTTTAATATAGTAGATATTTTATAACCTAGTAGAAAAAAAAACAGTTTAAGTTTGTTATTTAAAATACGCATACATAAAATTTGAAGTGCTAATTATTTTCTTCCAAAATATTTTTGTATACATCATTTAGAAAATTACTTTTAATTATAAGATAATTACAGATAGTGATTCCAATCAAAGCAAGTAAACACTTGCAAGTAGCTACTGTATCACAAAACACTAGTTACTGGTTCTACAAGCACTACGTACATTCACTAGAATTATGCTCTTTAATATATAGAACCATCATCATTTTTGCACATGCATTACGTTAGAAATCTCGGTTTGCTTACATAGATTTGTATTTTCTAAAAAGTGAACCTTAAGATAATATAAATTAAACCTCATAATTGTAAGACTATTAATATATCTTTAGCCACACTAATTAATTAGGGCTTTCACACAATTATATCTTTTGACATATCCAGGATTAAGCATATAAATTGAAATTTCGAAATATATTCAGTGAATCAGTAGATCTATATAGATTCATCAAAATTTGTGGTTTATTATATTTTAAGAAAACCATACATATATTGTATTTTTTTATGGATGCGTTAGTTTACTTTGTAAATTAAATTAGAACAAAAACAAAAACCTGTGGGGACAAACAGAAACAAGCAGCAAAATAAAACAAACGGATTTGAAGTTTTTATTTGAATGGAATGCTCGTGAAATAAGCTTAATCTTCGCTGTCGAGTTAAAGATCATGTGCCGCGAGAGACACGCTGACCTCCATTTAACACATCTCAGCTCTCTCTAGTCTCTATATATAAACTAAAAGCAAATCTTTTTTATTGAACAAAAAAAAAACAAAAAAAAATACTTAAAAGAAAAAAAAACGTAGAATTATACCTTATCTCTCTATTGTAGGCACTTCTAAATAATTTAAGTTGTTTTTCATAGCGAAGAAAGTTGCTATTGATTGCTTTGGTTGACCTAACTGGTATATACATTTACATCCGGTATTTTAATTCAGGTCTCCTATACTTTTTCTCTAAAGATAGTAGATACTCACGGTTTCTTTCATCATGTTGCTTCCTATCCATGATATATATATATCATACTTGTTGGATGATTTAATCTGGAATTATCGAGAAGATTCTCTAATTTTTATCATTATCATTTGTAATTTCCATGATTAATTTAATATATCTTGGAAAAAGTTTTAAAATAAAGGTTATTTGTTACATAGCTAGTTTTATAATGATACAAGGACAGACTCAAAAACAATTGTCTGTTCTTATATGATTTTAAAAAAATAATGTGATTGTATATAAAATTTGATTGTTCATATACGTATTTTGATATTTATAATATAGCTTTTTATACCAGTACAAAATTGTAGCACTAGTGACAGTTTTTTTTCTGAAACGCTAAATCTTCGAGTTTGTAAAGAGTTTGTCGGTTTTTACTATTATCTTTTCGAAACATATTTCCTTAATTTCTTCGCTTCTTCTTAATTAACTGAAAAATATATATAAGAAGAAAAACTATATTTTTACTCTTTTGCCCTAACATGACACAAAATTACACAGAGAATAAATAAGAAAACGCAGGTACATGGGTTTAAACATATAACCGACTTACGTAATTAAAGAGATAATTAGACGATTTCTATGAAATTTTTGATTTGATACGTGTTTTTGTGATGCAGCAGATTAGTGCATAAGTAAATAAATTAAAATGACTTTATGTGAATTAAGTGTTCACGTCGGTCGGTTTAAGTGTTACGTGACTCTTGAAATGCCACGTGTGTTTTGTTGATCAAAGAACATGGCGGGTGTTTATGTGTATGAGTACCCTTTGACCAGTCAACACCCTCAGTTATGCTGTCATGTTTCGATTCAATTAATGGAGGAAAATATATAAATTTCCAGAATAATCCTTTGATTTTCATAAAAAGGGAATTTCAACTGAAAAGCCCTATAAATCGAATAAAAAAAGTAGATGTGGACGTGGTAGAGCGAAACCCTAAACAAGTTGTGTTTCGAGGAAACGATAATCTCTTATCATAGATAGAAAGAGATGATAAATTTCTGGTAAAAGTTATAGCAGCTAAAAGGATAGCTATTGATAAGGGGGAACTGTTTTTTCTATAGGCCATTACATTATATACCAAGTTTACAAGATTTATTAATGACGGACCATATATATTTACGGGGCTAAGGATTCTACTAGAGTCAGACTATATATCTTTTTCTGCACGAGATGTGTTAATATTGGAGGCAAATGTCCATCATCAAATTTTCAATTCTTCATTCAATATGATAATATTCGTTTTAAGTCTAAGTCTTTACGGATTAGTTCCGGGAGATACCTTTTCCCAAAAGACTTCATAACAAAATATTTTCAACAAAATCTATATATTAAACATTCTTTGGTATAATATCTGATGTAGTTTGAAGTGTTTATTTATCATAACAGGTATTACTACAAAGCAAAGACCACTGGACCTTAACTCTAATACTAATTTATTGCTATAGATAACATGTCTCTTCTAGGCGAGACGCTTTATTAGAGGTAAATCAGATGTTTCTCTAGGCCAAACGTTTTATTAGAATCCAATGTATATGTTACCAAATATCAAATCCCTCACTGTGTGTATGTATCTTATAACACTCTCGCTGCTGAAACATGTTCATGTATCTTAATATGATCCATAGCTTTTCTATGGCGGCTTACGTTGGGAAATTTACTTTTAAAACTAGTAATTATTTTAGTTAGTCAATTTTTGAACATACGTCTAGAAAATCTAACATATGAGATCTAATGTGGGTATCAAACTCAATACTCAAAACATATCAATAAAGTTTAATTACGATATAAGGTAACAGTCTAGACTCAGCAATAAGATTATTAGATATATCATCATGTCAAACTTAGATCTATATATTAAAATCATGGGATTCTCTGATATGGATTTATTATACAAAAGTTGTGTGGAGGGGCTTATAATTCAATATTTGAAAAACAAGATTCCCATATATATCTATATATGTCAAATTAAAGTAAGAAAGGCCAATTTTATATTTTGTTTATAATTCAATTTTTGAAAAACAAGATTCCCATATATATCTATATATGCCAAATTAAAGTAAGAAAGGCCAATTTTTATAATTTTTTAATACATTTTATAAACAAATAATAAAAAGCCTACATAAATACAACCATCACTTCACTTGTTTCCTTCATACGCTCTCATAATCTCTCTCTATCTTCTTTTTCCAGCATGACTTGTGTGCGATCTAAAACTCCATAACCTGTTTCATCGATATAGTATCTTTTACCTCAATAGCTATCTCTTACTACTTTGGGATATAATATTCAAACAAAAAAAATGTCGGGAAGAAGATCACGTTCAAGACAATCATCAGGAACTTCAAGGATCTCAGAGGATCAGGTCAATGATCTCATTATAAGGTTGCAGCAGCTTCTTCCTGAGCTCAGGGACAGTCGTCGCTCCGATAAGGTAAGCTAAAATATTGGTTTTACCTAGCCATTAAAAATATGTATATATGTGGCATGAAAATGATAATATATAGATAATATATTGTCAGGTTTCACCAGCGAGAGTGTTGCAAGATACATGCAACTACATAAGGAATCTGCATAGAGAAGTTGATGATCTAAGTGAGAGGCTATCTGAGTTGCTCGCAAACACAGACACTGCTCAAGCTGCTTTGATCAGAAGCTTACTTACCCAATAATTCATATCATCTTCTTCTTTTTTTACTACAATAATAATAGTACGCGAATTTGTTTTTTTCTTTCTTTCTATAGATGATGATGACCTTATAGTTGTTTAAGGATACGAGTTCGTCACTTCTTCTTCGGTCATAGATATAAAATCTTTGCCCTTTTTTCAGTTATTTTGTTTGTCTCTTTTTCGAATTCTGTTAGGGTTTTGTTTACCAGAGACTTGACTATGTTCATTTTCTGAAATTTATTTGTTTGTGTCTTATAATTAGTAATTTAAAATTTAAAATCATGTCATAGCAAGATATCATCTTACATCAAAAATTACAAATTTACCGCTTAGGAAATTATGAAAACTACGGTAACTAATTAAGATGAAGCTTTAAAATTCTTAGAAAATAATAATTTCATTTTTGAAATCTAGAAAGGGAGAAATTTGATAAATCCATAAATTTAAGAAATATAATATAACCAACGAATTCCTATAATTTTCCAAACATATCCATTAACACATTCAATATAGTCCACTAGCTTGTTTTGGTGTTGACGACATATATTGTCGATGCCATACCTTTAGAAAAAGGAAAACATACAATTTAGATCCATTATGAGTCTTATGGGGTTTCAAAATATCAAAAGAACAATACAAAAATGTCATAGTTGGTTATTATATTTATATATCCATAAACTATAAAATAGTTAATATTCATGAAACTGCCATTTCCGCGTATTAACATCATGAAGGATCGGAAGATTATGTTTATGGGCAACAAAGTATGGGATAAATTTGACGCTATGCGCTCAAAAAAAAGGGCTTTTTGCAAAATTGACTCAAAACTCAAAGTCAAACACAAAACTAACCTCTCCCTTTTTTTGTCATTTCTTGTGTCCAATTCACCCCATATGTTCACATTATTTACGAAAATGCCATTGTTTTTTTTCTTGTTTTTTTTTCTGAAAATGGCATTTTTACTCTCTCAACCTCATCATCTTCAAATATTTACAATATTGCCATTGCCATCAATACCACAACCACCATGAACAACCAATTTGAAGCTCTTAATGCACCTAAAATTGATTGACACTACCTAAAATTGATTGGCACTAAATGTTATGAACAAAAAACAACATCTCTTTAACTTTGTCTCCATATTCATCCAAAAAATTCAAGCTTTTGATTCTAAATTTTTTAGGCTTGGTAGAGCCATTCAAGCATACTAATCTTCGTGGGTTACTTTCGTTTGAGGTTCTGGGTGGTTGGAGAGGACTATTTGTGCTTAGGAAGTCATCTCACTAGTGAAAGGTATGAAATTGAAAAAATTTTCAGATTTGTTCGTGTCGAAGACTTACCCGTAAGTCGTCTGGCTGAAGAAGACTTACGGGTAAGTCTTCTAAGCACACGGGCGACTTACTAGTAAGTCGTCCAGATTTGTTTGTTAAGAAAAAAATTCTAGACGACTTACTAGTAAGTCGTCCAGGATAAACGGGTTAGTTTTGCATTTGACCGAGTTGTGTCAGATATTTGACTTTTCCTGGACGACTTACTAGTAAGTCGTCTCTGGGAAATCAAAAATTTCAATATTTTATTAAAGCTAGACGACTTACGGGTAAGTCGTCTCAGGTTACTTTTGCAATTGGAAAATAAAACTTAAATATTTAACTTTTCCCAGACGACTTACTTGGAAGTCGTCTAGGTAGAGGACCTTCCTGAAAGTCGTCCAGGATAAGCGAAGTCGTCCAGATTTTTTTCCGAGATTCTGGTCAAACCTTGCTTCTCTCGGACGACTTTCAAGTAAGTCCTCTACCTAGACGACTTTAAATTAAGTTCGTCTGGGAAAAGTTAAATATTTAAGTTTTATTTTCGAATTTTAAAATAACCTGAGAAGACTTACAGGTAAGTCGTCTAGCTTTAATAAAATATTGAAATTTTTGATTTCCAGAGACGACTTACTAGTAAGTCGTCCAGGAAAAGTCAAATATCTGACACAACTCGGTCAAATGCAAAACTAACCCGTTTATCCTGGACGACTTACTAGTAAGTCGTCTAGAATTTTTTTCTTAACAAACAAATCTGGACGACTTACTAGTAAGTCGTCCCATTTTAAAATCAATTGCAAAAATGACCTATTTGGACGACTTACTTGTAAGTCGTCTATGTCTTCCAGACGACTTACAAGTAAGTCGTCTGCGTCAATTTTTAGTAAACTTTCATTTTCTCTATGTTTACTAATGTGTTTTATTTTGAAATTTTGCAGATGTTGCGTCAGTTACATGCAGTGTATGGAGAATGGTTTTTGGAAGATTCTAATTGGGATTTTTTGGAAGATTCTAATTGGGATTCTAACTGGACGAGCCTCTTCACCAGCCTCTGCAAACTTCCCTGCACTCTCCCCTGAAGGTGCCTCTGCAGGTGCCTCTTTTTTTGCCTCTTTACGAGCTTTCTTCAGAGGTCTTGGACTCTCTTCTTCTACCAAAACTATGGCTTTCTTTGATGGACTCACAACCACCGGCTTTGTATTGACCCAAGTACCGGTGACTTCCCAGCAATCCATGGTCCACTTCCACGGTCTCTGATTAAACATAACTTTAATTATGTTCTCCGCGGGAAGGTCCTCAGCATCAGAGTCCCATTTTGGAAACATTTCACCATAATCCTTCTCAACAAAGTTCACCACCGTAGTCTGCAGTAAATATAAGATATGAACTTAGATATTTGACGGATTAACTTATAAATAAGTCGTCTGGAAAGTCGTCTGGAAAGTCTTCCTACTGGACGACTTACCAGACGACTTAATTAAGTCGTCTAGAAAGTCTTCCTACTGGACGACTTACCAGACGACTTAATTAAGTCGTCTGGAAAGTCTTCCTACTGGACGACTTACCAGACGACTTAATTAAGTCGTCTGGAAATTCTTCCTACTGGGAGACATTCCAGACGACTTAATTAAGTCGTCTGGTAAGTCGTCCAGTTGGAAGACTTGCCAGACGACTTTCCAGATGACTTAATTTTTGGAGTAAAGGATAGAAGTAAATATCTGTCTGCAGATAGCATCTTTAAAGCATCTGCGTCCTTTGCCACCCATGTAAGCCAGTATCGGTGGAGACGGTCTGTTTGGTATGGGATTACCATAGTTAGCAGCCAATTCCGGCAGAGCTGTGTACACCCAGACCTGGAGAGCTTGTATAAACCCATCGACAGTGTAACAGCCCGAAATATCTTTGCCCTTCAAAGAGTCCATCAGCACCTTGAACGCGACTCTCCCCCATGGATAGTTCTCAAAACGTTCTAAATCCATCACAAGCCTTGCCAGACTAACCCTTGTGGCGGTTGAATACTTTCTCCCTTCTATATATCCAGTGAAGATGGCAAGGTACCCGAGCCGCTTGCGATCTTCCCGAGACCACCCTTCGCATCTCTCAAATGCTGCTATTATCTGCTCAGTAGATGGCCCAGTTTCGACATGAACTCCCAACATGTTCCAGAAAGAAGCCATCTCCTTTGTGACAGCACACCTCGGTTTCTCAAGGTCCTCTATGTACTCGCAGTTTAGACCAGTGAGGTTTTCAAACTCTAACAGTGAAAACCTCACAGGTTCTGGACCAACTAGACTCCACAGCTCGTACTTCTTCTTTATGTCCAGCTGGAATCCGAGCATGTAGTGCACCAGCCTTGAAGCCCAACCAAATCCGAGCTCTTTAAACTTGATGAAAACTCCCAGCTTTGACTCCTTTAGCTCTTCATATTCGTCACCATGAAGAGCATTCTTTAAAGCATTATGCAACTTCGTACAATCCGTATGATAAGAAATAGCTTTCATTGCTGGTGGCTCTTCCCCTAATGTATGCAACCTACGGGGGAGTTCTGGAATATCCATTTTTTTTGTCTGCAAAACAATGAAAGACAACCATCTCAGTATAACATTTTAATTATAAGTCTGGAAGACTTGTAATTAAGTCGTCTGGAAGACTTTCCAGACGACTTATAATTAAGTCGTCTAGAAGAGACGACTTAATTATAAGTCTTCCAAGACTTCCAGTAGACATTTTTAGAGCATACCTGAAATTTCGGAGAAGCCATAGTCGCCTTCGACACAGCGGTTATAAATCTGCCAAAATAAGTAGCCAAAAAGAAATGCGGTGAGAACGGTGGTGAGAACGGTGGACTTAAGAGACAACGTTTTAACTTACCTCGCTAGGGTTTACAGACACGCCTCTGAAAGAAACGCCGCTAGGGTTTACAGACAAACGCCGCTAGGGTTTACAAACAAACGGCGCTAGGGTTTACAGACAAACGGCGCTAGGGTTTGAAATAGA
Organism: Moricandia arvensis; assembly: GCA_905132765.1. Classification (NCBI taxonomy): domain Eukaryota; kingdom Viridiplantae; phylum Streptophyta; class Magnoliopsida; order Brassicales; family Brassicaceae; genus Moricandia; species Moricandia arvensis. The sequence goes on from CAJHQP010001902.1 coordinate 84,775, forward strand.
GGAAGTGGCGGTGAGAAAGGTGGTGAGAATGACGGTGATAACGGCGGTGAGAAACGGTTGTGAGAATGATGGATTACAGAGAATCGCCTTCGAAATCGCCTTCGAAATCGCCTCTTTGAGAGAATGACGTTACAGTTTCTAAATCTCGCGAAACAGTAAACCAAAAAAAAAAAAATCTTATATATGCCCGGTAAAAAAATCCGGTTATGTTTAAAAGCACATTGGTAAAATGGTAAAACTAAAGGTTCGGTCCGGTTTGAACGTGCATCAGACGACTTACTAGTAAGTCGTCTACCGTAAATATTCACCAGACGACTTACTAGTAAGTCGTCTACCGTAAATATTCACCAGAAGACTTACTAGTAAGTCGTCCCAGACCCTAAACCCTAAACGAAATTGACTAAAATAACTAACAAACCACGTTATAAAATCAAATTATACTTAAATAGTGTTTACTATATACAGAAATAAATACATTTAGGTCAAATTTAAATTTTTCAAAAAAACATTTATGCTTTCCAAAATCTAACCCTAAGAACACATACAATACTACAACATATGTTGGCAAAACCTAAACCAAAGAATATCATGACTCACTACTTTCACTCATCTATGTTGAAAACAATTAAATTTTGTTATATCTTAATTTATATTTCTTTAAACATACGTTAATTACATGATTTCAATTTTTCACTTACCAAAATATATTTTACAAAATTTTTAAATTATTTTTAAGAAGTACTATACTAGACGACTTACTAGTAAGTCGTCTAGACAGAAGACTTGCGGGGGTTAGAAACGTAAAAAAAATTCCGTTTTTTTTTTTGTTCACAAGGAGCTGGTTGTAATTTCAATAGCCTTTTAGGTTACTTTTGCATTTGATTCAAGTTTGGGTTTACTTTTGCATTTCAAATCAAGTTTTAGGTCAGTTTTGGCAAAAAACCCCAAAAAAAAAGCACAAAAAGCTGCAAATATTATGCCATGACCTAATTTCGATTGTTGTCACCGAACATGTTTTAAATATTAATACTTTGCTACATAGGAGAGGATTGAAAAATACATATATGAGAGACTATGTACATTTTTAGTATTTTTCTTTAGTTTAAAAGATCACATGCTATCACAATTATTTACACACGACCATATCCGTAAGGATTTTTATTGAAGAATTTCTTTTATTTTAAAAAAAAATATTTTAGTGAGGAATTTCATGATATATATATTCCATTTTGAGGAAAATTGGAAAATAAAATCTTATAATTGTAAGATACTGCTACTACACCATCATATATGTAATGAACGTAAGTTATTAAAAAGGGTCTTCTTCAAATTTTAGAGATTTGAGATATTTAAGGCGTACGTTTATTTAGTAAAGTTTACGTACAAATTAACATGTTAGTGAATTAAAAATTTCTTTAACCAAAAAAATAAGTCGAAAATATAGTGAATTAAAAATCGAAAATTCATGGAAAGAATGAGGACATCAGCGTTGCAGTCAATAGAACGGTTGTGTGAGTAGTGGACATGGAACCGAACTCGCGGTAAGAAGCTCAAAACTGAAGGGTCTCAGGATACAAGGAGTGGCTGGTAAGCTTCTTTTCATTCATTTGATTATGATTCTCTATTGAGGCTACTCCATTCTGAAAAATCTTTACCTATGAATGGTTGTCTCTTAATTAAAGAGAGAGTGAATAATCTTGGGAGATTGCATCATCCAAATCTGATGAAATTGATTGGCTACTCCTAATTGGAAGACACACTAACATCTTAACTATATTATAATCCATGCTAAGGGTAATGTTATTTTTCTAAAACAATTTTTTTGTTTTGTTTTGGGAACTTAAATTGAATCAAAATCTATTGTATGCTAAAACATTTTTGATTGTGATTGAGTATTAGTCTTATTTATTTAGTCAAATTTCGATATGTTGTAATCTTATTCACGTTGGAAATATGTGAATTTATAAACACACAAAACTGGTGATGAATGTCATAGATTATAGTTGTGATTATAGCTAAAAACACATATGATTGGTGGTAAACGTTTCAATAACACATATAACTGGTTGTTAATAGGATTGATTGTTCTGGACCGTTATTCTTGTGGAGTATACACTTTTTGGTTGATTCATTAATAAACTTATAATCAATGAGGGAAAATAGGAATATAAAGACGGCCATGATCTATAATAAAGTTTCATCCCTACGTTACATCTTGAGTCTTAATTAGTACACATTGTTATTATTCAGTCATTCGTTACTAATATATGTACAATCATGATCATCGTGATGTGTATGTATGTATTGACATGAACACACATATCTGAATTGTATGTTACCAGTACTACTTTTTCACTTGCATAGTTGCATGACTATATGAAGTCTATCATGGAGAGACCAGAGAGATGACAAGAGAACTCTAATCCAAAACCTAAACGGCCCTGTAATTACCACTAATTAACATTAATCATATCTCTCTTGTAACTCCAAATTTAACAGAGCAATCAATAAGCCGTCACCCCACGTCCTCTGATAGATTCATCATCACTTCATTACTCTTATCTCTCTCTTGTTTCTATATAAATAGTTTCTCTCTCTCTCTAGCTTTACAACACCAACTCTCTCTATCTCTCTCGCTATCACTCTACAATGGCTGATCATACACTCAACGAGGAGAACCCGTTCTCATTTCTTAATCATTCACCATCCTTTGATGATCACAAGTCAGTTTCAGTCTTTCATAAACTTTTTGCTTAGTTTAATTTATTATCTGATGCTATTTTCTTGCAATATAATCTCTCATATGTTTTAATATTGCAAACGCAGCTTGTTTACTAATCATTCATTTGAATGGGAAGAAGAGCATCTTCTTATGAACAACTCTGTTTATGAAGCTTTTCCTTTGCCTACACCTTCTCTACCTTTACCTGACCTAGAACCCTTGTCTCTAGGTATATTAGTTGTTATCTATACTAACAATGTATACACGTAGAGTTCTAATAGGTTTTGCTTTGTCTTGTAGATGTACTCGATTCATACAGCTCATGGAACGTAGGAGAGGGTGACTTGGAGATGAATACTGAACAAGAAGCAGTGCAAGAGAAGACTAATAAGAGGACAATCAACAGAGATACTACTACGTACACAACCTTTACAGCTTCAAAGGCATTATCGATGGAAACTATCTCTCGCTACTTCTATATGCCAATAACTCAGGCAGCTATAGAGCTTAACGTTGGTTTAACTCTTCTGAAAAGAAGATGTCGCGAGCTAGGGTTTACTCGGTGGCCTCATCGCAAACTCATGAGCCTACTACATCTCATTAGTAACGTCAAGGTATATAAAACTAGACACAACACATTTGTTACATTGTTTTTTTTTTAAAGAAATGTGAATTCAAATTTGAGAGTGTGTTTTTAATTGGAACTGTAGAAGTTTGAGGGAGGAGAGAAAGCAGGAAAGCTCAAGAACGCACTGCTGGAGATGTTAGAAAATCGGAAGAGGATGATTGAAGAGAATCCGGATTTGGAGTTTGATGACAAGACAAAGAAGCTGAGACAAGCTTGTTTCAAGGCTACACACAAGATGAAAAAGAAGTTAAGTCCTAAGTCTGATCACTTGTGTGGTTTCACAAGTGAGATTAGTGGTTAGTGAGAGATTGGATTGTTTGGCTGATCATTCAATGAACATAACATTAAAAATACTTTTAAAAGAAAAGAAAAAACAAAAACAAGAAAGACATCTCTTCTTCTTCTTTGTGTCTTAAACATTCAGCTTCTCAATCTCTCTCCTTAAAGCATTAGCTCTAAACACACTCCCAATGGTGTTCACAGCCAACTTCAAATCCTCCAAAGGACTACCCGGAGCCACCCTCTTGTACAGATAACTATCAAACGTCATCTTCTGAACATACTCATCACCACACATCTCCACAAAAGCTTCTCTAGCAGGATTAGATCTGTAAAACACTTTCTGCAACACATCAAGCACCCTATACGTAGGCAAGTACGTCTTGTCCCATTTCTCCAAGTACTTCCTCAAATCACTCTCATCAATCATCTTCTTACCATTCTGCGAACCTTCAACGATGGCTTCAGCACACATTCTCCCACTCTTTGCAGCGAAATAGATCCCTTCACCTGAGCATTTAGTCACGTACCCTGCAGCATCACCTACAAGAGCCACACGCTTAGAGAGCCTACGTGGTCCCGGGTGTTCAGGAATAGGGTGAGCCTCCACGCGGATGATCTTGCCTCCTAGAATCTTGTCCTTGGCTCTGTTTCTTGTCGCGAGCTGGAACTTCTTGATGTCACCTTTGTGAGTAACGGTTCCTGTTCCGACAGCTACGTGGTCGCATTTAGGGAAAACCCATCCGTAGAAGTCGGGAGACACGTCATCTCCTACGTACATCTCGGCTAGATCCTCGTAGTACGTCATCTTCTCATCTGGGATTCTTATTCTCTCCTGAAAATGTTTCAAACTTTTACCATAAGAACAATAGTGCCGTTTCAAATTATTTTTAGACCAAATTCGAAAAAAATATTAACAGTATATTTATATACAATGTAATAAATTGGTTTTATATATTTCTTTATATATGTTTGATATTTTTGGTCATTTTTTTCACCATTTTTATGACAAATTTTTTTTTTAAAATATATCCTAGAGTATTTCTCAACTCCAAATTTAACATTATATCTAAAAAATTAAAGTTTTAAACCATAATTTTTGCATATATTTTTGAAAATAATTTTATTTATGTGTTCTACTACTCAATTTGCACATGCTATTACACGGTCCTAGAACATGATTATAATGAAACAATTGAAACCCTAAACAGTTCATGTCGGAAAGAGAAAGGATCTGACCTGAAACGCAATGGCGTAGTCGTAATCTCCGGCGCCAATAGACTTCGCAACTCTAGAGTTAGCTCCGTCAGCTCCGATAACGGCGTCAACCTCCATAGTCTTCTTCTGTCCCGTAGCTCCAGTCTTCCCATCATACTCCGTGTAATGCAACACGTACGGTGTGTCCCAATTCTCCGGCAAGTCCATCTTAAGAAAGAGACCATTAATCACAGTAGCTCCACTCTTCTCAGCTCTCTCTCTCAGATACTGGTCAAGAACCTCTCGCCTCACCATACCTATATACTCATGCTCCTTAAGCGTACGCCCAATGTCGACGGCGATGTTCGAAGGAGAGATCATCTTCATCTTGGTGACTCTCCGGTCAATGATGTCCAACGGCAAGTTGAATTCTCCGACCATGCAGAGAGGGATCGCGCCGCCGCAAGGCTTGCAGTTGTCCATCTTACGCTCGATGAGGATCGTCTCGATACCTCCCTGAGCGAGAGTTTCTGCGGCGGCTCCTCCTGCTGGACCTCCACCGATGACGGCGACGCGGAGTTTACGGTTAGCGAGGTTGGGAGAGGCTCTTGAAGCGGTTACTCGGAGAGAGGTACGTCTCTGGGGGAGGGAGAGTGATGATGGGACATGGGAGATGAAGTTGGTGGTTTGGTCTAGTGAGGATTGACGGAGTCCGGTGAAGGATTTGAGTGTGAATGAAGCCATTGTCGTTTGAAAAAGCTCTAAGACAATGTAAAGTGCAATGTGTTCTGTTTTGTCTGAATGTTTTTTTTTTATTGGAGTGGATTAGATATTGTTGGAGATTTCCGAGGTTTGGTTGCCGTTGGATTGGATAATGGACGGTGACGATGAGATGAGGATAAAGTTTATCTGTGGCTCCCATTACGCGGACCAAACGGCGTAGTTTTAGCCACGTAGGATAGTAATGTATGTCGTCTTGTGACTTGCTCATGGGCATGGCAAAAAAAGATCCGTAGGATTTTTGGTTCACACAAAAATGGTTTAAAGAGATTTTTTTTTGTCAACATGGTTTAAAGAGATTTTAGTTCATTTCAAACTTTTTGAGTTTTCACAGTACTATAAAGAAAAGAAAAAAAAACGAAATGAAAGGCTTTATTTCATTTTTATTTTAGTTACCCCTCTCATTGTTCAACGGGTTTAACAGTCAGTTTTGATTATTTACAAGATGCCACGGAATGATAATGAATTTTATTTGGCCAAGTTTTCTCTTCAGTCCATTGGGCTTGACCTGGGCTCATGATTTACCGTTTTAGCATCTGGTTTTATAGATACTTGTAGTAAGAATGGCCAGTGGCCACCACATTCCTTTTATTAACATCCTACTCCAAAGAGCTTTAAGTCTGGATGGTAAGTGTAAAAACAAAACGAGTAGTCTTGCTGTGAGATTCAATAAAGCTGCCACAACAATGCTCAAAGATCTTGAAACCAAGCTCCCAGATGCAAGCTACAAGTTTGGTGAAGCCAATGACCTTGTCAACGAGGTTATCACTAACCCACAAAAATACGGTATGTGTATTCCGGCGTCCAGGCCCTTGCTCCTTCTCCCGACGATAACTAACTGGTCGTTGTCTTAGTTATATAAATGTAATGATTTTCTGTTTCTGTATATTTTGTTGATCATGTTGTGGAGAGTTTCGATTTGTCCTTGACATTTAAATTACTTTTTTTTTTGGGTGAAAATGTTTTTTTTTTGTTATCTGTAACGTGTTGATCTTATGTTATAGATTATGAAATTAGAAACTTTGATTCTTTGAACCATATCTTATATAAAAAAAACTTTCAACCATATGTTTATTTCTTAGAATCTAATTTGGTCCTCTAATAAGCCTCTAGTGGGCCTATAATGGGCCAATAATATCTTCTTTCTTTTTGACCTAATTTTCGCCGCTCCTGCTTTGGTATTTATAGGCATCACGATTGGTTTCAGACAGAACAGAGCCACTTCTCTTGAAACCATTGTCTTCTGTTATCTATCCTAGGATATTAGTAAAGATTTGTTCTTTTTGTCTTCCATGAGCGTTCTTGCATAGTTTTATCGTTGTTTTTGAATGCCTGTGATGGTGTTAATTAAATATACTTTGAGAGCTAAGTCTCTAGGAAAAAAGAAACAACGCTGAGGCATTCTTGAATCCTATTTTATACTAGTTTTTGGTACTAGGTCGCTCTTTGATTGTTTGTGTGTTTAAAAGTTGTTATGTGGGTCTTGTGCAAGTGACGATAAAAAGACAGGGACATCAGATTCTCCTTAGGGAGAAGTAGAATGATGATTATTGTCTAAATGGGAATCTCTCTGATGCACATAACCTTTTGTTTTTGAGTCTTTGTTTTTGATCAATGGTGCCGATGATGTATATCTATTGATGTGTTTTCATCAGATTTTATCAGTGATGAATAGTATCACAATTGTCACTACCTCTGAGGCATATTCTTGACTTGTTTTGTTTTAGTTACTTGGTGTATATTAAGCCTTGTGATTGCATCTAAGAACGGAGATATGAAGGGTTGGTTTTGTTGTAGCCTAGCATTATGTTTGGGCTCCAAAAGTAATACCCAGTGTAATCAGCTTTCTTTATTTTATATGAAGGCTCTCCTTGTTTAGATTATGTACATGGTGATGATGCAGGTTGTTCATATTTTTCAGTTCATTGTCGCCAGAGAAGCCAAGCTGGAACGTAGCTAGTTCAAGCTTATATTTAAATAGCTGTGCCATTATTCAATTATTTATCAATAATCAAAACAAAATGATTATTTTTATCTGTATTTTGCAAGAACCTTGTTATATGTAACTTGATTTGTACTTAATTAACCAAACGATCACAAAGAAATTTACAATAAAACGTAAATGTGTTGATGTGACAAAAAGATTGGAATAATAGAGTTTCCAACGGGTCTGTTTTTGGGTACGAGCCATACCCTTGATATAAAGCACGTTTCGGGATGAAGAATCTCGAAACGTGTAACAATATAAATAGAAGGTGAAGAATCATGTAAGCTCTCTAATAACTGGTTGATTTGTTAAACAATAGTCAGTATAAATGGCTGTTTTGTTAACCATAGCACAAAGCATATATGATGTGATCAACTTCTATTAGGCCCAGCCCATTAGCTAATAACCCTTAATAATAACGTTTATATCATTTGGATATAAGATGATTTCTGGACATGATAGGTAGCGAAACTTCCATGTCAATAAAAACTTATGCCACGAGAAGGTGGTGTGTAATTAAAAGAGTGAATTAAAAAGAGGAATAAGATTTAAACAACAATAGAAACGGTTAGAATATTACTTTTAACAAAAATAATTAAAAGTAAAAATCATGCTGAAAAAAATTAAAAGTAAAATCGAAAAGTTATCTGAAAACGAATAAAAATTATATTGCACACAAAAAGAATATAAAGGGACTGCAACTAGGCCACCATAATTGAAAAGGTTTGTGAATTAGATTTTACATGATGTAGACCCCATGGAAGCACATAATCTCTAAATGAATACTTTTAAAATGAAAAACAAGTCTTAGTAGGAAGAAAACTGAGTGCAAGAAAATGATTTAAAAAGAACAAATAATTGTGTCCTCATTGTCTTTTATAAAACAGAGCCTTTCACCATACGAATTTTAAGACAATGCATCTTCTTTACATGTCACATCCACATGCGTCAACTGTATTTTCACTGTGTTGTAGAAACCCTAGGGTTTACGAGTTATTTTCTGTAATCTTTACCTTCATCACTTTTATATATGGAGATGGTAGAATGAGTCCACAACTACTATACTATAGGACGTAATGTTTGAACTATATAACATATAATCCTATAAGAAGAAATGTTCATTTACGAATTTTGGAAATCTCATTATCATAATTTAAATAGTCTAAAATAAGTGTGGACCAGCGACGCAAAAGCTAGTCCCCCACGATGTAAAATTTTCATGTAAATGATGTGACACAAAAAATTCCACAGATTAATAAAGAAAAAAATCCACAAAACACATGTCGTCTTCGGGCTTTCGTGTTTATAGCTGTCAATCTCAATCAACACATATGATTGATTGATTACGAATATATTGGATCCGTTCTTGTATAATAATCTGAAAGTCACTTCCTTTTGACTCCTTCCTCTATTTTGTAGTGGGCATCTTATTATTTCAGCACCCAACCAATAATATTACATAACATATGCATGGCGATAATGTTAATCAGAGTTTTCCCAAAAAAAAAGAAGAAGTAAAACTGATTAAATCAAAGTACTTATGATCAGAATGAAAGTATAAATGTAGCAGAAAACTGACTGATAGATAGTTTAATGACCGCGGAGGCCACCTGATCCATTGATGATGCAGAGCAGAGCTGGTCCGGAGCATAAACGAGATAAACGATCGCTTAAATTATCATGATTTTAAATAATAATTTTAGGTATATATAAGACATTACAAAAAATTACATGAATAATAAGGGCATAAAAGTTTAGTTGAGTTTAAGGCATGAAAAAAAATGAAAAAGTTGGACCGGCACTAATGCAGAGCTGGTGATCCAAGCTGCAGCCTGCAGCTGAGTGGAGGTCATTCGGAGGGTGAGGCCAACGATTTGCCAATGGAAGAAGAGAATTCACATTCAAAGAACACATGACACCTCAGATTCATTCACTCCCCAACGCAAGAGCTTGCACGCATGCATGCATACTCCTAGAACCAAATGACCTTACTCAAGTAGACTGAAGGAGATCGAACCCTTAAGTGTTCCCATGTGACTTTTGCTTGTTCACCTCCTTGTCGCTGCAGCAGTATTACTTTGCTTGTAGTAGACCACCGTAACTTCCCTGTTTATTTGTAATCTTGTGATGGTTGTTTGTGTTTTTTACTGCTATGTACAAGTTGCTTCTGCAACATTATAAACTCTTCAGAAAAAAAAGGTAATCTTAACATTTTACCAAAAAAAAAAAACTATAGCAGAAAATTCCATCTCATATTCAGTTAACCACTGAATATGATACTTCTGCAAGTACATTATACTTTAGAATTTATATGGTTTATAGTTTGGTAAAGTTAAAAAAAAAATTGTTAAGAAACAGTCATGGAATATTATAAAAATCCATTATCTTAGGAAACGATACAATATATCCAAGTGACGTGAAAACAAATATAGTATGATATTCAAGAGTATATACTTTCTTTATAATAAGAACTAGGAATCTGATGCTTATGTTTCACCAAGATTGGTTTTAATGTTTGATACTGATAGAATCACATGATATTAATTATTCCTATTGTTTTCTTCAATGTGTTGTGGGATCCTTACACATAATAATAACGTTTCAATTACACACCATCATGACAGAAAGATAGTATTCGGTAGGCTTGCTTAAGTGAAATGGCATGAAACCCTCAAATATACACGTAGGTAGGAGAAAGAGGTAAACTAATAAAAAGGTACCGTTCCAGAGGACATGCACAAGAAATAATAGAGCACTATTAATCCTAAAACTCCATTTGAGATGCCTTTTTGTATCTGATTTTAAAACAAATGAAAAACGAATTAATCGCTGGCCGTCACGTGTTAGTGGAACCCACAAACAGTACAAAAATCAATGTTTAATTTGGAGCTTTTGGAACTGGTGCTTATGGTTTTGGTGCCCCCCTAAGCACCCCATTAAGCACCCCCTTAATGGTGCTCTTAGCTCCTGACGTTTTTACCCCAATCCGAAGTATTTACCTAAACTCGAAAAGGAAAAACCAAAATCGGATTCGAATTGTTATACAAAAATATTCGAACGAGACTTATAAGCTTAGTACTTTGGGATTTGGTTATAACATGAACCAAACCGAAATCCTAAGTAGGAGTCGAAGATATCCAGAATTAGTTAAATATGTTAATGTTTTTATATATGTTAAGGTGATCCAGATATTTTAGAGTATTTAAAATATTTTTGTAATTTATTTTATTTGTAATTTTAAATATTTTTAATTAATTAAAATAGTTTAACTAATTTTTAATTAGATTTGTGAATAATTTATATATTTTGATATTTTTGTTAATTTTTGAAGTTAAAAAATAATTGGACGATTTCAAACATTGATTACAATTCAAAGCGAACCAAATTTGGAAGGAACCGAACCGAATCCGACTTGAGAATTAGTAAAATCCGAATAGGACTTATGAGCAAAATACTAAAAATTCGAATCAAGCGAACCAAAACCAACGGGACCCTGAACGGACATGCCTAAAAAACATTTGCATGAGACTTAATTACATTTTTGTGGGACTCACAGTTTTAAATTTTAAAATAAAACTAAACCAATAATATAGTAACAAACATATATATATTACACTAATAGATTTTCTACATATGAACTTATTAAAACAAAGTAAATATGGATATACAGAAATTAAAGAGTCCTTTTTAAAACAAAAACTGTTTTTTCAAAAAGATGTTATAACAAACATTTTCGTACATAATATGTAGTATTTTTATGATAGTAAAGAAAATATTTTTATTTTATATTTTGAACTTTGTAAACCTCAGGACCACCGGTCGGGTAAATCGTAATGCTCAACTAATGGGTAGACATCAAAAGCATCCACCAAGCCAGTCGTCGTAGTAGTAGTAGCTAGAGTCACAAGCCAACTCTTCTAACGACATGGTACGGATCAGATCCTCATCAACCTCCATGAAACAACCAATCACTTCCTCCTCGCTGCTTGATCTCATCACCTTCTCTTCTTCAACGACTTGTCTTGGCTCGGAAGAGATCATCACAGTCTTGATCCTATCAAGTCCAAGTTTCCTCGAGGAGATTCCAGCAGCAAGCTTGTTGAGTAAACGTACAGATCCTGTGGAGGAAAGGGAGAAAGAAGTAGAAGAATAATGTGTCTGTTTTGGAGACGACGTCGTTGAGGAAGTGGCTTTGATTGGCTCATGGGTCATGGGATCTATTCCACTTCTACGTAGGCGTTTCTTGAGACATGAGTTCCAGTGGTTCTTGATATCATTGTCTGTTCGGTTTGGCATTTGCTTTGCTATTGCTGCCCACCTTAGATTTAATTATGTATAATCATGAGTTTAATTATGTATTATATTATATAACACGATATGATATTTCATTTAATCATAATTTAAATTACCTGTTTCCAAGAAGGGAGTGAAACTTGATGATATCTTCTTCTTCCTGAGGAGTGAACTTGCCTCTTTTAATACCAGGCTTCAAATAATTTAGCCACCTTAATCTACAACTCTTTCCACATCTATGCAGACCTTTTTTATTTCATTTGGGAACAATAAAATAAGATATATCAGAAAACAAAATCACATAAAACTTTTCTGATTTTGGGTCTAGGAATATTTCTATTTTATAGAGCTTGACACATTAGAAGACTGATTATATTCATAAATCATGATAACAAGTAACCAGGATAATTGATACTTGGTCTTCATGGGCTCACATACTAACATTATAGAAGTTTATCAATAAAACAATCGGATAAATCAGGAAAATATCATGTACTCTCACTAATACATACTCCCAAAATCGAAATAAACTTGCTAAGAATCTATGTAGATGGACTTCTGATAGAACAAACTAGAACCAAGAAATATTAGACCCAGTAAAAAAAAGAAAATCACAAAATAAAATATTTGGTCGGACAGAAACTGGAATGTATAGATCCTAGCTTTGAAAGAGACACAAACATAGAGGGTCCGTACACAATGTATATATAGGGTGTAACTGAGTAAGTATAGATTATATTACCGGCTCTCTTAGGCAGGGCACCCCAGTCTCTGACACCGTATTTGTTGATATAAGCGACGAGCATCCGGTCTTCCTCCGCCGTCCACTCTCCTCTCTTTATCCCGTCCACGTCGAACCATGTCGTCCTCCCCATTTCAAACCAACGAGATCTAGCTAAGTATACGCTTCTCTTTGGTCGACTTGAGCCTTTCTCTTAATCAATCAATGTATATTCACAAGATGATGATGATGATGATGATCTTAAGAACAAGTGAATACTGATTTTAATTTATTTATATATGATTTTGTTAAGAGACTTTCAATTATTTATGTAAGGTTTTCTCACACTTTCACTTAATGCAGAAGTAGAACGACCTATATATTGTGAAGTGAGGATATGGCGATGTCCATATATATATAGTCCATTCCTTCTTTTTTATTTTAACTCATTTCAACTGTTGGATTCTAATATGTATATCTCCATGCTGATACATCCTTTTCATTTTTGATTATTCGTTTAAAATATTATTTCTAGTTACTATAATTATTCGTTATATGTAAACATATGATCATTCAAAGAAGTCACACATTCACAACACATGATAGAAATGATCATTTTCATTACTAACTGTATTTTGAACCAGAGTCCATTCAAGTTCGAGAATTACTAACTTTATTTGAACCAGAGTCCATTCAAGTTCGTGTAATTTCTCGTTCAAACTAAAAAGCCGAAGAAACAAAAAAAAATCCATCGTTTCATACTCCCACAATCATTTGAAAAGATTTAAAACGAAAAATGAAAGAAAAAAAAATTAAAAGCATATGTTTGTCTCCATTCATGTTTTCTCTCCATTTTCCACGTGCTCTAATAGCTTGTTTCCTAGGCAAGACACGAGCTTTTGAGAAGAAAAAGATGGATTCGTTTTGTTTTTCTTTTACACATTATAAGGGCATGATTAACCTTAGTTTTTTAGGGTGAAATTTTTAGTTTTTCTAAAAAATATTTTTTAGTTTTTAATTAAATTTTTTTTAAGGATCATCTATTAAATAAAAAATATAAAAATGTGTTTTAGTCGAAAAGGTAAAAAAAGAATATTAAGTTATAAATTAAGATCACAATTTAAGAAATCGGGTTAATGATGGCATGAGTACTTTAAAGACGTACGAGGGTGGAAACATTCACCATCCAAAAGCAAATATATAACGAAAGCAAAATAATTATTTTATCAACCGACGCTTAGAACCTACAAGGGGATAAAATGCACCAGTGATAACTCACTACGTATCACTATGAATGCATCAGATACTATGAGATCTTTTTTCCCTCCCTTTGGCATATTACGGGTCATATTAAACGCTCAAATACATCGTACATTATCTTTATTTTCTTTTGATATTATTCAATCATAAGAATAAAATAGTACTGTTTCTTTAGCACCAAAATATAAGTATATTATATGGTATCTTCACTCGTTTTTAATTGGGTGTGTCTTTTTGATTTTTTAAATAGTATTAGTTCATCTTTTTGTTAATTTGTTACAAACCATCCTAACCAAAAACCCTGATTGATTATTACACTCCTCAGTAATGTGAACCTTTTTGATAAGATTAGTATGATATTAGCATTCTTAGCAAAAAAATAAAAATAAAAT